>JAHHZJ010001997.1:0-22145 GCA_021437245.1 Aegilops speltoides
TCCCTCGTGATCTAGCAAAGTCGATGGCCCTCTAGGAGAGGCCCGAGCCTTGCTTTGAGTAGGGTCTTGGCGCGCCTTCCTATCCGATAGAAGGGCGCCCCAAGGCCGGACCGAGGGCTGCCTCTCGGTGGACAGGCGATGTCTTCTTCTTCTTAGGGATAGCCTCGGGGCCTTCGCTCTTTGGATCTGGGTCTTCTTGTGGCGGCAAAAAGCCGTTCGGAGAACACGGCGTCTCTCTATTCACAAGGCACCGTGATGACTCCACGCTTCCACGGGACTTTGTGCGGTGAGTCCCGACCATGAACTTGCGGGGGCTGGGTACTCGAGGATGGCATTGCTGGCGGGGAAATGCGCGATGTCGAAGTCAATGAGCTTGTGCGGTGGTTTCGGCGCTTCCCAAAGGTAAGGAAGGTGGACCTGCCCTATCGGAACCGTGGAACCATCGGTGACTCGAAAAACGGTTGGCTGCACGTTGTATGGCAGGGGTTGTTGAGCGTCTCGGCGGATGGCACTAAGCCGCTCCGCCATCAATGAGGGTCGGTGACTTGCACATTCTTTGATTGGGGAACAAAGCATCGAGAGGACTCTGGGTGGCGCCTTGGCTGATCCCGGCTGACGTGATAGCGCCTGACCACGGAGGCGTGTGGCCTCAAGCTTGGGGAGGACTGCATTCCCTGAGCAAACTGGAAGATGCCGGCCGTGGCATGTCGCCGCCCAAGATGCCGGTCGAGGCGGCTCTGGAAGCCTCCGGTCCCTTCGATGATGATCTTCATTCCTCATCTGTGGTGGCATAGGAGGGAGGCCCGCGTTGCCTTGTGGGCGTCCTCACGGGCTGATCCTCAACCTCCCTCGTGGGGGTCCTCAACGTCCCTCCGAGGCTGGTCCGCCGGTGGTCTCGCGAGGTGTCCGCCACCCTTGGCGAGGCCATGGTCTTCCTCGTCCTCCACCTCTTCCTCCTCCTCGGCCATAGCCCTGCTCCCGGGGCATTGGCAGTCTAAATCCCTTCGGCCCGAGCTCTTGGCATTCGTTGGTGTTGTGGGTGGGGGTGGTACACCCAAATCGGCCCCTTGGATGACTCGGCGATCCTGCCTCGCTTGGTGTCGGCTCTGCTGCAACAGTAGCCTTGCGCTTCCATCCTTGACCTTGGGCTTCTTCTCTTGGGTCGGCGGTCAGAAGGAGGAAAAGGCGCCCTTCCTCACCCTAAACCCCCAAATTGAACAGCTCGGTGGTGCACAAGTCCTCTGGATCCAAGCTCCTCCTTCATCTTTGTCATGGGCCGTCGGAAAAAGGTGAGATGATGGCCTCCTCAAACACCCGGGATCTTAAAGCGGCGTGTTGAACTTAAACCCTGGGTCTCCATCTTTGATCGGTGCAAATCGCTCATGGCGGGGCGGTCGCGGTGCCTTAAGTTGGTGATGGATCGGGTCATCTCGTCGGAGGAATCGTGCAGGGGCATTGGAGCAGTCGACACCGTCCTTAAGCGCCATGGGAACCATTCGCCATGACCTTCGTCCCGTTGGCGGGATGCCCAGCTCAAAGTGGAGGAACTCCTGGTCGGCCGTGCCATCGTGGCGGGTCGGCTTAACGCCCCCCTTTGCGGCTCGCGTGAAAACCCGGCGGGAGGCCTGGGTAGGGAGCTTGATCTTGGAATTCTTTTGCCGCCCGAGGCGGGGGTCTTAGGGGAAGGGGCGTTTGGGGCGGTCGGGACACGGGGCGCTTCTTGAGGGGGATCTCTTGGCAGCTCTTCTCTTCTTTGTCTTTGCCGACAGTGGGTTCCACCCGGGCCTTAGGAAAAGCGCCTTCTTGGGGGGCGGGCGCCCCAGCTTCCCTTTGCGAGGGTGGGGCGGCCGGAAGGATGCCAGAAGCCCAAGGCGGAACGGCTGTGATTTGGGCGAGCCACTTTCGGGAGTGTCAGCAGGAATAGTCAGGAGCTCCGCGCCAGGCTTGCGGCGTCCGGGTCCCAAGGGCAGGCGTGGGGCGAGGGTGGAGTCGCGATGGGGTGGGGTCGGCCTTCCCCGCACGAAGATCGACGATCTGCGCCGTTCCGTCGGGGGTGGCGGGTTGGCCACGCGGGAAAGGCGTGGGCCCCGCGAAGGGGCGGCGATGGCGAAGCGGCCCGGCCTTTCGGCGGCTCGGCAATCGACATGGATGGACGGTGAAAACGGCGGAGGCGGTTCGGCGCACCCTACGGCCCAAATCTGGTTCGGGTTCAGCGGACCCTCAAGTTCGAACTCGGGGTGCCGCGAAGATCATCGTCCTGCCTACCCATGTCTCGTCGCCTGCAAGGATCTAAACTACGAAGAACAACAAAGTCGAAGATTTATCTTGGTTAGGCCACCATTGTGGTGTAATATCCTACTCGGTTTGTGGTGGGTGGATTCCCGGGGATGATGAATAGTACAAGGAAGAACCCTCGCGGGCTGTTCTTGGTGCCGATGAAGCTTGGTGAGTTATCGCCTCTCTCTCCACTAGTCTACTCAAAATCTCTTCCCACTCTGCGGTGGCTAGCTTATTTATAGGGAGGCCCGGCCTCTTCCCAAATATTGGCGGGAGGCGTCAACAATTTGGAACATCTAGTACACTTATCGACTAAAATCAGTCCTCTTCCCAAAGACCACAGCGGTGGCCGGCTTGGGCTCCCGATGACCTCCATCCTGCCACCTCTGGTCTTGGTCTTGTTACGAAATTGCCTTTGCTTGATACTCTTGCTCGCTTGCCCCCTTTGCAAAAGGGAAACAAGGACTCGCGAGGGCGCCCCGGGCGCCCGCAGCCTCTTCGTCATGGCTTGAGTCATGGGACCTCGTGGTACCCCTTTGATCTCTCCGCCTCCTGGGCGCGGAGTGTGCCCGGAAGCCTCGCCATCCGCCCGCAGGCTGGCCCTCGCGAGGTCTTGAGTATGTGTTGATGAAGATGGGCCGTCTTGGGCCCTCCACACCACGCCCGAGGCCCAGGCGAAGAAGTTGGGTACCCCGTTCCTAAACGCCCGACATTTTTTATTTACTCCACAAAAATGGAGGGTGGTGGTATAATAAATGGCGGGGGGGAGGGGGGGCGTCGGTTTGCTCTCAACTGCGGTCCCACAAGGCAAGCGCATTCCATTGGTGGCGGCGTGGAGGTCTAGCGTGTCGGGCTGCAATGCGAATCGACAAAGAGCGATGTCTGATCAAAACCGATTGACCGGTGTACCGACAGTATTCACACGAAACCTTTTCCGGCGTCGCCAGCCACTGCCCTAAAACCACACAAAATCTCCCCATTCCCCCACCTTTGATCCCCTAGCCGCATCAAGCGTCCCCTAGTTCACCGGAAAGCCATAGTGCGCTGCAAGATCACTTACTACAAGATCTTGGGCCGGGGCCGAACGAGTGGTTCGAACCTCGGTCCCAAAGCAATCGTCTCCAACGTATCTACTTTTCAAACACTTTTGCCCTTGTTTTGGACTCTAATTTGCATGATTTGAATGAAACTAACCGGTGGCTGTTTTTGAAGCGCCATGATGTCGTTTTATGTGTAGAAAAGAAAAGTTCTCGGAATGTCACGGAAATCACGGAGGCACCTTTTGGAATTAATAAAATTTTGGCAAAAATTAGTGCCGGGGGCCCCGCCTATCCACAGCAGGCGCCCGGCGTGACTCCTACTGGCCCCTGGACGGTCCTCCGACCTCAACTCCAACTCCATATATTCAGTCTCGGGGAAAAAATCAGATAGAAAGTTTCATCGCGTTTCGACGGTCGCCGAAGCCCTAATCTCTCTCGGGAGGCTGATTTGGAGTCCGTTCGGGGCTCGGAGAGGGTTCATCGCCGTCGTCATCATCAACCATCCTCCATCACCAATTTCATGATGCTCACCGCCGTGCGAGTAATTCCATCGTAAGCTTCTTTGGGCGGTGATGGGTTGGATGAGATTTACCATGTAATCAAGTTAGTTTTGGTAGGGTTTGATCCCTAGTATCCACTATGTTCTGAGATTGATGTTGCTATGACTTTGCTATGCTTAATGCTTGACACTAGGGCCTGAGTGCCATGATTTCAGATCTGAACCTATTATGTTTTCATGAATATATGTGTGTTCTTGATCCTATCTTGCAAGTCTATAGTCACCTATTATGTGTTATGATCCGGCAACCCTGAAGTGACAATAATCGGGATACTTCTCGGTGAGGGCCGTAGTTTGAGGAGTTCATGTATTCACTATGTGTTAATGCTTTGGTCCGGTTCTCTATTAAAAGGCCTTAATATCCCTAAGTTTCCGCTAGGACCCGCTGCAGGAGGTAGGACAAAAGGCGTCATACAAGTTCTTTTCCATAACGCATTATGACTATTTGAATACATGCCTACATTACATTGATGAAGGGCAGTTCTATGTCACCCTATGTTATAGCTATTACATGAGGATTAGCATCCGACATAATTATCCATCACCGATCCATTGCCTCTGAGCTTTTCATATATTGTTCTTCACTTATTTACTTTTCCGTTGCTCTGTTACAACTACTACAAAACCCAAAAACATTTATCTTTACTTTTGCTACCGCTACTACGATTGTCATACCACTTTTTGCTACTAAACACTTTGCTGCAGATACTAAGTTATCCAGGTGTGGTTGAATTGACAACTCAACTGCTAATACTCAAGAATATTCTTTGGCTCCCCTTATGTCGAATCGATAAATTTGGGTTGAATACTCTACCCTCAAAGCTTTGCGATCCCCTATACTGTGGGTTATCAAGACTAATTTAAGGCGCCGTTGCGGGAGCATAGCTCTATTCTCGAGTCACTTGGGATTTATATTTGTTGATCACTATGAAGAACTTGAAAGCGATCGAACTACTATTTGCCCTCAACTACGAGGGAGGTAAAGGCCATCTAGCCTGCACTAGATTCTCCTTCCATTATTAGTAGGCTTGCGACACCTAAACCTGCTCTGCAATGAATTTTGATATGATCGCATGTTATTGATGATGCCACTACGCTATGCATGATGAAACTACTTACGTGCGTGATATTACTTTGCCATTAGGTGAATTTCTTGATGAACAACTTGCTAGATTAGGGGAATGAAATTCTGAAGATCTTCTATGATGATAGTGATGATGAAGGTCCCCCAATGATTATGTATTACCCTTTGCTCCCAAGGTTATGTTATGAATGAAAAATCTGCTATGGAAATTCTTGCTTGCAATGATAGAAATGATCTTAAGAAATTATTAGCTAAATGGAAGCAGCGGTCTCTTAATGCTAGAATGAAACCCGATCCTGCTTTTGCTACTTCACCTATCGTATTCTTGATAAGGATTATGAATTCTCTGTTGATCTGATATTATTACTTTAGTTGAATCTGATCCTTTTATGGCCTTGAATCGAAACTGTTGTGGCACATCTTACCAAGTTGAATGATATAGCCACCTGTTTACTAATGATGAGAAGTCTCGCTATTTATATATCCTTAAGATATTTCCGTTCTCATTAAAGGGTGATGCTAAGATTTGGTATAACTCTCTGCTCCTGGTTGTGTGCGTAGTCCCGGATATGATTTATTACTTCTCGCTAAATATTTCCGTGCTCATAAGAAACAAGCTGCCTTCGGAAATATATAATTTTGTGCAAGTTAAAGAGAGTCTCCCACAAGCTTGGGGAGGCTTCTCGATTATAATGCTTTGCCCGATCATCCTCTAAAGAAAAATGAAATACTTGATATATTTTATAATGGACTAACCGATGCTTCCAAGATCTACTTGGATAGTTGTCTGGTTGTGTTTTCGAGGAAAGAACGATCGTGAAGCTGAAATATTATTGAAAAATATGTTGACTAATGAAAATAATTGGACACTTCTGAGCCAATTCTGAAGTAATTCTGAACCAATTAAGCCAACTCCGAGCCTATTCCTAAACCCACTCCAAAGAAGAGGTGTTTTATTTCGATCTGAAGATATGCAAGAGGCAAAGAAATCAATGAAAGAAAAAGGTATTAAAGCTGAGGATGTTAAGAATTTACCACCTATTGAAGAAATACATGGTCTTAATTTACCGCCTGAAGAACCACATTGTCTTGATAATCCGACACAGGTAGTAAAGGTAAATTCTCTCTATAGATATGATAAAGTTGAAATACCCTCTACTAAATTTCATAGCCCATGCTTATATGAATTTGATGACTTTATGGCTAGACAAGAAAGTTTTAATGCTTATGTTGGTAGAGAGTTAAAGAATAATGCTTTCGAGATAGGACGCGTAGGTGATAATCGCTAGAGTTAAAGATGAACTTCACGTTAGAAATATCTTCTATGGTTGCTACTCAAGCTGAGCAAGTACTTAAAGCTCAAAATGATTTGCTTGATGAATTAAGTAATAAAAATGACTTTGCTATTAGGTGGCTACTAGAACTGGTAGAATGACTGGAAACCTTTGCATCCTGAAGGCCACCCAAGAGAATCGAGCAAGATTCTCGGAGAAATAATTTAGAGCACCTAGTTCTTCTAAAAGAAGAAGAAAAAACGATAGAACTTTGCATGCTTCTAGTGAACCTCTAAGAACACACGAAATCCCAATGATATTTCTATTTACGATCTTTGAAACACAATCGGTGATGAACATGAACCTAGTGATAATGTAATGATAATGTTCATGTTGATGCTCAACCTAGCAAAACAATGATGTAGAGATTGAACCTTGTTGATCTTGATAACCCACAATCAAAGAATCAACGTTATGATAAGAGAATTTTGTTGCTAGGAAGCACGGTGAAAGAAACCATGGGTTCGAAACCCATGCCCTTTCCTCCTAAACCATCCAAGTCAAAGGATGATGAGGATTTTGGGCTTTCTGAAATGATTAGACCTATTTTCTTACGTATGCGCTTAAGCGATATGCTTAAAGTAAATCCTTATGCTAAATATATGAAGGATATCATCACAAATAAAAGAAAGATCGGGAAGCTGAAATTTCCACCATGCTTGCTAATTACACTTTTAAGGGTGGAATACCAAAGAAACTTGGAGATCCGGTGTACCAACTATACCATGCTCTATTAAAAGAATTATGTTAGAACTACTTTATGTGATCTTGGAGCTGGTGTTAGTGTTATGCCTCTTCCTTTATATCATGGACTCGAATTGAATAAGTTGACACCTAATGAAATATCTTTGCAAATGGCTGATAAATCAATGCTATACCCGATATTTGTGAGGATGTGCCTGTTGTGGTTGCAAATGTCACTATCTTAACGGACTTTGTTATTCTTGATATTCAGGGCGATAGCATGTCTATTATCCTTGGTAGACCTTTTCTTATCTGCGGGGGTTGTTATTGATTGCAACAAAGGCAATGTCACTTTTCATGTTAATGGTAATGAGCATACGGTACACTTTACAGAAACAATCTCAAGTTCATAGCATCAATTCTATTGAAAAAGTTCCAACTATCATTTTTGGATGTTTTGAATTTCCTCTCCCTCTTGCAAGAAAAAGTATGATATTCTTATTGTTGGGGATTTCCATATCCCGTTGAGGTAACTTAGTGTTATTGAAATTTCTCGGTTCCGTGTTATTGGAATGAGTTTGTTAACAAGACTTGATCAACCTTGTTAGTGGGTTCATTTTGATGATCACGAGATGGATGAAACTAGAAGGCACAACATTTTGTACCCTCTTTTTACTTTCTCATTGAATAAATAAAGCAAAAATAGTATTATCTGCATTTTCTGAATTATCCGTGTATTAAAAATAGTCCGAAAATAAAAGTGCTCCAAATGCCTGATGATTTTTTACGGAATATTTGAGGATTTTAGGCCTTGAAAACACTACGGAGGGCAAGCACCAGGCCACGAGAGGAGGCGCACCCATGAGGGCATGCCTTGTCTCGTGGGCCTGGTGCTCCCTCCACTTATGCCGCACCCACACTTCATCTTCTACCCAAAATCCCCATCCAGCTCAAGCCCAAGTTCTAGCTCGTTTTTTGCGATTTTGATCTCTTAGCTCAAAGCTCCATTCAAAAACTGCTTTGGGAGATTGTTGCTTGGTATGTGACTCCTCCATTGGTCCAATTAGTTTTTGTTCTAGTGCTTTATTCATTGCAAATTTTTGTTGCATAGGTGACCATGTTCTTGAGCTTGCATGTTAAATTTTGAGGTCCCAAGCAATTCCAATGCATGATATAGGCCCTAGGCACTTGTAGGAGTAGTTGCTATCAATCTTGTTTAGTTTTATTCATTTTTATTTTGAAGTTACTAAAATTTGGAAAATTTCAGAAAATGTTGGAGGCTCTTTAAAGGCTCTTCTAGCCAAAGCTCTATGGAAAAACAAGACAAAGAAAGGAAAAACCCAAGTATAATCTTCCTCGCTTAGCGGAAACGATCATGTGAATGGCCGTGTGAGGATTTCTTGAAAAGCGAGAATTCATGAAGACTTTTATGCTTTAATGGACGGCAGGCCTCACGGTTTCATGAGCGACCGAATCGATCGATTCTTCTTACCAATACTTTCATGCAAAAATTTTATTATTATCCTAAAAGTCACCTCGTATCATTTCATTTATATGATGAATTCAAAGAAATGTCTTTACATCATTTTTGCGTATGTAGGATACCTTATGAGGAGAATTAGAGAATCCCATCGTGAAGATGTGGATGGCCGTTAAAACTATTGCTATAGAAGAGCCAAAGAAGGGCTCAGGCAAAATCTCTAGCATACACTTTCTGTTTTACCCTACTTTGCCATATTTGCTAGTAGATGCTTGATTGTCGTGGAATAGTGGAAATTTGAGCGTTCGGATATTATTATTCTTCAACATGCTTTCTTGGGAGACAATACTTTTAGTATGGGTGCCGTCGTTGCTAAGCAGCTAGCAAGATTACAAAAGGCCCCATATTTGGGCGTATCTATCTTTTCCTTCTAACATTTTGAGATACCCATTAGGCACTATGAGGAGGAGGAACAAATTACCTCCTTACATTTTAGATTACAAGACATGGTAGCACATAAGTTTATTGTTGACAACGAAGATAAGATGCTCTTGTATAGACTTAGATTCAATAAGAAACACTTTGAGTTTATTATTTTGCTGCGCCTCATTGTTTGATTTACTTGCGGAAAGTCATCTTGTCACCGGAAGCGGTGAACAATCACCTAGCTCAAGCTTTTACTCTAGAACTGAACTGAGCGGAACTTTGGACCCTTATCTTGCATCATCTTCGGTGGGATCGGAGATGACCAACCGTGGTATCGATTATACCTCCCACACGGGAGAGTGGCGGCGGTCCTTGGTATTAAACCAACAGGCCAAAAGCCTAAGCTTGAATCCGTATTCTCACCGACTTTATATTCATGTTCACACACTAGTCGGTGCTCATACTCTTTCATTGTAGTATCCATGCTAGTTTAAATTTCTTTTTCTAGTTTTCTTCTTGTGTGTTTGATAAACTTTAAGAAAAACCAAAAAAATTAGTTAGTTTAATTTCCATGCTCGTAGAAGAAATTAAAATTGAAAACCAAAAAGATTTATCATTCTTCTTTTACTTGTTGGGAGCTTTCCCATGTAAATAGTTTTATTTTCTTTTCCTTCTTTTGGGGTTCGAAGACCATATTGAAAATGTAGTGGCTCTCATATGCATGATTGTTCATTTAATTTAGAGCCCATATTACTTGTCTTCTCTCTTGAGTTGAATGCTTGCAATTCAGCTTAGTCCAATGCCGTGCACTCTTATTATTATACACATCGTTCGGTCATGCAAGTGAAAGGCAATAATGATGATTTATGATGGACTTATTGGGATGAGAAAAGCTGGTATGAAGTCGACCTCTCTTGTTTTTGTAAATATGATGAGTTCATCGTTCCTGAGTCAGCTATTATGAAGTAAATATATTTGCAATGACATTTAGAGATTATAGTTGCTTGTGCCATGCTTGATTAGCTATGAGTTATAATGGTTTACCTTGCGTGCCAACATGCTATTAGAATGATTATGATGTGGTATGATGGGATGGTATCCTCCTTTGAATGTATTAAGTGACTCGACTTGGCACATGTTCACGCATGTAGTTGAATCAAATCAACATAGCCTTCATGATATTTATGTTCATGGTAGATTATATCCTACTCATGCTTGTACTCGGTGTAAATTAATTTTAATGCATGTTTATATGTTGTCGCTCTTCGTTGGTCTCTTCCTAGTCTTTTGCTAGCCTTCACTGTACTAAGCGAATCCTTGTGCATCCAAACTCCTTAAACCCCAAAGTTGTTCCATATGAGTCCACTATACCTTCCTATATCCGGTATTTACTGGTTCCAAGTAAATTTGTAGTGCCAAACTCCGAACCTTCAAATGAAATTCTTTTTGTATGCTCGAGCAGCTCATGTTTCAACTAGGGCTGCCTATATCTTCCATTCTAGGTGGGGTATTCTCAAGAGAGTGGACTCCGCTCCTCATTCACGAAAAAGGCGTAAGCAGGATGCCCATCCCATGATCCAAAAGATCAAAGAAATCAAAATAATTAAACAAAACTCCCCGGCTGTTGTATGTTGGAGGCACTTTCGTTGTTTGAGCAAGCCATGGATTGATGCTTGTTGGTGGTTGGGGAGTATAAACCTTTACCATGCTGTTTGGGCCTGCCTATAATGCATGTAGTATGGAAGATATAGCCATCTCATAGTTGTTGCGTTGGAACAAAAGTATGCCGCTCAAAATTGTATTCAATCTCTATTTTAAAATCAAGCTCTAGCACCTCTACAAATCCTGCTTCCCTCTCTGAAGGGACTATCTATTTACTTTTATGTTGAGTCATCACCCTTCTTATTAAAAAGCACCGCTAGAGCACCTTGTCATTTGCATTCATTACTATTGGTTTATATTGGGTATGACTTGTTGGATCTCTTTTACCATGAATTACAATGTTTAGTAGTCCTTGATCTTTAAAGGTGCTCTGCAATTATGTTTTGCGGTCTCGAGAAAGGGCTAGCGAGATACCATTTTGTTATATCATGTTATGATTATTTTGAGAAAGTGTTGTCATCCGAGTTTTATTATTATGGCTCGCTAGCTGATTATGCTATTGATATGAGTAATTGTGAGACCTTTGTGTTATTGTTAGTGTGGTTAGTTCATAATATTTGCTAAAACTTGAATCTGGCTTTTCATGTTACAACAACGAACACAGAGTTTGTAAAAGTTTTTCTTTATCGCTTTCGGTTTATCAACTGAATTGCTTGAGGACAAGCAAAGGTTTAAGCTTGGGGAGTTGATCGTCTCCAACGTATCTACTTTTCAAACCTTTGCCCTTGTTTTGGACTCTAATTTGCATGATCTGAATGAAACTAACCGGGACTAACGTTGTTTTAGCGAACGCCATGATGTTGTTTATGTGTAGCAAAGAAAAGTTCTCGGAATGTCACAGGAATCACGGAGGCACTTTTTGGAATTAATAAAATTTTTGGCGAAGAATTAGTGCGGGGCCTGGCACATCCCACGAGGCGGAGGCGCCCTAAGGCGGCTCCTATCTCGTGGGCCTGGACCTCCTCCGACCTCAACTCCAACTCCATATATTCCGTCTCGGGGAGAAAAAAATCAAGAGAAAGTTTCATCGCGTTTTTCGACATGGAGCCACCGCCAAGCCCTATCTTCTCGGGGGCTAATCGGGAGTTGTTCGGGCTCGGAGAGGGATTTCGCCGTCGTCATCATCAACCATCCTCCATCACCAATTTCATGATGCTCACCGCCGTGCATGAGTAATTCCATTGTAAACTTCTGGGCGGTGATGGGTTGGATGAGATTTACCTTGTAATCAAGTTAGTTTTGTTAGGGTTTGATCCTAGTATCCACTATGTTGGAGATTGATGTTGCTATGAATTTGCTATGCTTAATCCTTGTCACTAGGGCCGAGTGCCATGATTTCAGATCTGAACCTATTATGTTTTCATGAATATATGTGTTTCTTGATCCTATCTTGCAAGTCTATAGTCACCTATTATGTGTTATGATCCGACAACCCCAAAGTGACAATAATGGGATACTTCTCGGTGATGACCGTAGTTTGAGGAGTTCATGTATTCACTATGTGTTAATGCTTTGGTCGGTTCTCTATTAAAGGAGGCCTTAATATCCCTTAGTTTACGCTAGGACCTCGCTGCACGGGAGGGTAGGACAAAAGCGTCATACAAGTTCTTTTCCATAAGCACTATGACTATTTGGAATACATGCCTACATTACATTGATGAACTAGAGCTAGTTCTATGTCACCCTATGTTATAGCTTTACATGAGGAATCGCATCCGACATAATTATCCATCAACGATCCATTGCCTATGAGCTTTTCATATATTGTTCTTGCTTATTTACTTTTCGTTCTCTGTTTACAACTACTACAAAAACCCAAAAACATTTATCTTTACTTTTGCTACCGCTACTACTATTGTCATACCACTTTTTGCTACTAAACACTTTGATGCAGATACTAAGTTATCTAGGTGTGTTTGAATTGACAACTCAACTGCTAATACTCAAGAATATTCTTTGGCTCCCTTGTGTCGAATCAATAAATTTGGGTTGAATACTCTACACTTTCAAAGCTTTGCGATCCCTATACTTGCGGGTTATCAAAGCTCGCTTTGTGGCGGGCCAATCCCAGTTCTCGGGCCAAGCTACGAGGAGGAGAGCCGATCAATGTTCATGGCGGAGGTTGCGGCGAAGGCCCCGATGGGTATGAGATGATGGGCGTCGACTTCGTGCCGGTGTCCGAGTCCCCCATGGTGCAGGCAGACCAGGTGGTTCAACATTGCGATACTAAAGGAGGACCGGGGGGAGGCTCAACTTCGGCCGGGCCGCTGCGCGCCATCGAGGCTCTCCAAGCGAACCGGATGTCGTGGATGTGAACCGGGCGGAGGAGGCTCAACAGGTGGAGCGCGGATGCCCCGCCATCGAGGCCCTCCTGCCGGCGAGCCGGCGTCCTCGACATGAACCGGGTGGGGAGGCTCGACTTGACCGAGGCGTGGATGCGCTCTCGCCGATACCCTCCTGCGGCGGAACCGGACATCGGACTTGAACCGGCGGCGGAGGCTCGACTCGTCGGCGCGGATCCGCTGCCATCGAGGCCCTCCTGGTGGAACCGGACGTCCTCGACTTGCCGGGCTGTGCTCGTCCGTCTGAGCGCACACCTCCGCGAGCAGTAGGCTGGAGGCCAAGGACAACCACGGTGTGGAGACACCTCGCGGCGGCAGCTGGTTGGCCGGCAGCCAAAAGGCAGAGGCCGCCTCTTTCTGCGGCGTGATAGTTTTCTTTATGTTGTTGTTTTATGGATCTTTTGCTGTGTAAAACATACTATATTTGTTATGCAGTCGCTTTGACTTGGGTGATCTACCATTTGGCGGTTGGATGAATATCCTCGTCTCCTAACCCTTCTTTCCTTCTTCCGCACCTCTTCTTCTTCCCCAGAGACCACCGCGGGTCGTCGGATACTCCCCAACATGAGGTTGGATAAACATACTCTATGAATGAAAATTATGTGTCGGTGATAGGATGGCTGATTTTGGTTTGTTCACATGCGGCAGGCGTGTCGATGAGGTGTGTTCCCTTGGTTGGGTTTGCGGCGTCAGGAGGTATTGTGAGGTGCGGTGCGACAGCGCCGAGGCGGGGGCGACCGTGTGAGTGCGGTGCGACGCGACAGCCTTGCGCAAGTGTACCTCCTTCTCATTTTGAAAACTTTAGGCAAGCTTGGCAAAAATGTGTGGCGATGTTTGGCAATGCAAGGCCTAGACACAAAGCAGGATAGATGCGTCGTACTAGGAGCACTAGTGTTAAAAAAGAAAGGCGGGGTTTTCCGGGATTTAATCGATACAAATCCTCGTTTCACGTGTCAATTAATCGTATTTTTTCTCGAAAGACCAAAAGCTAACCATCTCCTCCTCATCGCTTGATTAATGCAGCGCCATGCAAACCAACCTTCTCACTTCCGCATGCATGCGGGGATATTAATGTCCTGGTTTGCTAACCCATCAATTTTGCCTCGATTAGTGTTAGTGGCCCTTTGCAAATTGTAATTTTGATATCTTGGCCTTGTGTACAAAAAATGGAGGTAGTAACTATATTTGACTTCCTTCCCCATTGCGGTGATGTCGGCGATAATTTTTTTGTGTGTGGTTTGGCGAAGTCGTCGACGGAGAAACCATTGAGGAGACCACGGTAAGTCATTCAAAGTGCCGCTTGCTAGCGAGACAACCGCCTTATTTGCATCCGGAAGTCCTTTACTAGTACTACTAGGAGTACTAGTGCGGTGAGATGGTTTCTCGGAAGGCGATGGAGAAGCGGAGTCGGTGAAGAGTGAAATGATTTGGCGCCTCAACGCTTTATGATTTGTGATAGAAGGGACGGTAGACTCTGCTCTATCTTTGTACTACATGCGTCCAAGCATGGGAGAAAGAGGAGAGCGTTGCATTTTCTATTCCTTCAATCAATCAATCAGGAGCTTGGTTCCATCTTTTGGCTTTAGAACACCGTCCACAATGGTTCCCGATGCCAAAAGCTATTTTCCATTTGGCACATTGTGGATGCCCTTAACCGTACCACTTGGTTTTTTCTGTGCTATCTATACAAATCTCAATTATATTGATCTAAAAATTATAAAATCAAGATTAGTAAAAAGGAGGTGATTTTTCACGGATGGCGGGGAGGTTTCTTATTAACAATGCTACATCCATGTAACGGTTTCGTAAATTTGAACTGATGTGATGTGGGACTATTTGATTGGATTAAAGGAAGTTAGGCCCACCCACGAAAATGGGGGCATATATAGATTAGATGGAAAGTATCGTGCCTCGTAGCCCTTTGTAAGTCTAGGATTAGGCTTCTTATTTTGGAGGATGTTATCTGGCGGTTTGCTAACATGCGGTCCCACATGTCGATTGCTTTACCAAGCGATCCGCGTCCCATGAGGCGAGAACAATGGCGAAGCAACACGTGGTTAAGTTGAAGAAGATGATGGAGAAGCGGATTCAGCAGAGTGAAATGATGGTTGCTTCGTCCTCAACTTCTTTTTAGCATTATTACCGTCCCTCAACTTAAGCGTGGGAAAGGTGCAGCTTTGTGATTTGGCCTCATTGCTCATTACTACGCCGGCACCATGGTGGGGTGGTTCACCGGCTACTCTGCTTGTATTCGGTATGTACGTGGACCCGTGGTTTGATGTCCCACATGTCGGCGAAAGGGACTAGAAGATTTATGGAGCGAGTGCTCACTCTTACGTCGGAGGAGTGAGCGACCACGACGGCCCGATGTTATCACTTATCTTGTATAGTACTATAGTTTTCTTGTTTCACACGATCCATCGATACAAACCGATTAAGCAGGAAAGGCGGATTTTTCCTGGATGAATAATCTTGGCCATACATTTCAAAGGCAATTTTAATGTATGCAAACTGAATAATTATAAGTAACAATATGATATCTAGTAAAACTAAAACACATATGATTTATTGTGTTAGAGTGTAGTAGTAGTGTTGTATTGCATAGTTGTTAGATGTAACATGCGAGCGTGTAGAGATGTAGTTTTGGAGGGCCTAAGAGAAAAAGTGTATCTGGTCACGAACTTGAGAATTAGCTGATTACGGTCACTTATACATTTTGTGGTGATTATCACGGTCACTTGCTCACGATTCGACATTGGATTGCACTCTGTTGACCGGCCAAATAGTCTGCGTGGCGCCATGTTGACTAGTTAAATTGACCATGTTCCTTGTGGGTCCCACTGTCGATTCGCATAGGAAAAGGTCGGATAAACACAAATTTATCGGTAGCGACAAGCCTCCAACCCGTCTTGAGAATCACTGGTTGTGTATGTATGCATCGGGGCACGATGTGTGCGCATGCGTGTAGGTTGAGCACTTGGCGTGAGAGTGTGTGTTGGTGCGTGTGGTGTCTTGGGTATGCATGCATGCGTGCGTGTGTGCGTGTGAGTGTTGCGTGCATGCGTGGCTGTGTGTGATGCGTGTGAGTGTTGCGTGCGTGCGTGGGTGCATGTGTTTGTGTGAGTGTTGCGTGGATGCGATTCGTGTGCATGCGTGCGTGTGTGTATAATCACCACACCAGCTCCTGTGTGTTAAAACAGATGGCTCAGCATACCAATACAAGGCTACCTTGTCTGCTGTGCCCGCGGTCATGACTTCGAACCACCGTCCAAATATTTTTTTTGTCGTTTGTTTTCATTCTTACTAGCAAGATTCCCGTGCGTTGCACGTAACATCAAGATGCATTTGTATGACTTGTTTATCTTGTGAGAGAAAAGGATGAACAAGGGAAGGCCTTATTTGCAAATATGGAGAGGTGTGTGGGTACCTTTTTGCAAAATTGCCATAGTTTCTTTCCTATCCGTCGGATATAAATCAGGCGGCCTATATTGCAGGATGGCAGGAACACCATCATCACCAACTCTGTTTTTATAAGAGTGTATTTTATGTATTTTATAAGAGTGTAGATGTAGAGTAGATACAAGTCGATAGGTGGGCACGATGGTAGTGAGATAATGTGATGCAACACTAGAGGTGCCACGTGGAGCGTTTAACTGGTCAACTAGTCATGTCATGAGCAAATCTGAGTTGTGCGGTGAGCCATTGGCTGTATAATAACCATTAAACATAAATGGTGACCGTAATGAGTGGATTATGAAGTCAATGTCGTGTCGTGCTTTCACTTCAAATACAATGATCGTCATTGCATATATCACGAGAGAAAGATGAAACATCGTGAATTTTCGGGGCTTACTTTTAGAGGACACGGAGATAGTTTTGCTGCATACGTGAAAGGCGTACATGGGGGTATCGATGGAGAGAGATGATCTTGATTCTCTTTATTATGACTAACTTTGTATATAGTATAAAAATATACAAATTCACAGCGTGGAATAAATATCATTGTGGGCACCATGCAATGCAAATTAGCGTTCGTACTCCTCCATATAACTTTGTAATGTTGTATATATGTAGAAACTCTAAAATAATTTTTTGGCCACACTTTATTCAAAAGGAATGGTGTATCTGAAATAAGCGTGAAGAGGGCTTTTTAGATCAATGGGGTATGTGATGTAACATGTGTGAATGTGTAGTTGATACATTTGGCGGGGCCTAGAGAGGTATGTGTGTGTACGTATTGAGAGGCATGGATAGAGGGGCCGATGGGGGCGTGGGAGAGATAGCATGAGAAATGAGAGTGGTCTAGAGAGCAGGATGAATATGGCGTCACGACAAGAGTTCCATTCCCTTGAGTGTGTATATGCAAGGGGAGGAATAGAGGCACTAGGAGAAATTTTACGTGTTTGTGGTGTTTGTGTTGGTATGTGTGGGTGGGAGAGATAATGAGGCGTGGGGGCGGGGTGTGTCACGCGTGAGGTCGGATGGGTCGAGGTGAGGTCCTTCGCTTCGGTTCCGTCTGCGCCACATTGGTCGGCTGCGCCACTAGTCATACAATATAAAGATAGCGAAATTGTGAAGGACTCTGTGTCCTTGACAAAGCCGGCTAGGATTTGTAACCCTAGGTTCTTGGACTAAGGTAACCCCTTTATCTACGATATTACTATTCATCCAACCTAACTTTAAGGGCATCCTCGAGAATGCTCTGCTAGAATCATACTAAATCGATTAGGAAGAGGTGTGAGACAATGCGTGAGAGGCAGCGTAAAGATAATGTGCATACATGAGGCACGTAGAGCAGGTCCATGTATATTGAAAAGTCGATGAGGATTGTGCGTGTGTATGTTTGGAGAGGAAGAGTGCTTGTGATAAAGGTTAGTGAAAACAGTTGTAAATGGTTACGAGAGGGAGGAGGTTATATCTAGAGCATGTGTGCGAGAAAGACACCTCGGGAGAGAGTGTGTGAGCATGTGTGAGAGACCACTAATGGAGAGTGAAACTACGTAAAAAGCTGCTCTACACATTGATTAAAGATATAAATTGTATCCAAATATTAGGATGGGATCATGACATTTGCAATTAGTGTAAGGCGGTCATTGATCCATCGGACATCTAGATTCTATCGAATTTGAGCATGTCTATGTTATTATTACACAATTGATCCACATAGTTAGTATTTTGAACTCCGAGACAATGCATCGCTTTAGCAATCGAATATAAGCGTGAGTATAGTTCTTGTTGTGTGTGTAAAGCACATTATACATCTGAAAGTTACACAATGGACATTATAAATAGCTACCTATGAACTAGCATACATTTGAATTCAACTTAAGGTGGTTTAAAAATCGAATTCAACATGAAGTCCATTCAATTATTTGAATTTGATATCATGGCATTTGTAAACCATACTTAAATCATACTTAAATTATGGGGCACCAATCTTTGCTCGATTTTGTACATAATAGCATATGTAGTGGGTGTACAAAATAGATTCAAATTAGCTCCTCCATTCCAAAATAATCATAGTTATAGGATTTTCAAGTGTCAAAATTTCAAAAAGAAGCGGATAATTTAATGAGGTTTTCAAACATACAAGGTCAAATATAACCTTGTCTATTTAGGTCAATCCTCATAGTTCAAGAGTACTCTAGCGTGAATGCTTGTGTTTCAAAATTTGAGCAAGCGTCAAAGAGCCTCTACTACTTGAAACCGCGTGAAACCAATGTTTGGTAGTACAAAGGAAATTACTTTTCTAATAACTCCGACCGTGAAACCCTAACGGCTGGCGTCCAAAGGTCTAAACTAGGATAGGTTTGTAGCTTCATCTAGGCATACACACCGCCTCTGAAAAATATGCATACACAATGGCCGCCTAAGCACACATGCGAGCCAAAATAACTCCGCCCACTATTTGGGACACAGGGATTACCATCCTACCCCGACCATGATGAGGTCCGAAATTTAGAGGGGGCAAAGTTTGTACTTTCCCCAAATTTCAAACAAGCGTCCCATCTTCTATTCAAAAAGCCAAAAACAAGCGCGTCCCAGACGAAACATGGTTCCCCCACCAGTCCGATTCCCCATGTACTCCGTGGCGCCAAAACTACCTCTCCACCAGCGTGAAACCCGGCGTCCTCCATCCGCCACCCCATCCCACCCGTCAACCGCCGCCCTCCTCCATCACGCGGGCCGATACCCGGCGTCGTCATCACCATAACCTCAAGCACAGCGCCCTCCACGGCTAGTAGTTGAAGCCGAGGCCAGCCGTCCGTGCCGAGCAGTTCAACCACGCCGTCCTGCGCCTCACCGCTGCCGCTCCAACTTTGCCACCCTCCACCGCTTACCGAGCTGTTCTGCTTCGCCGTCCTCGCCGCCTCGGATCTGCTTCCCTCGCCGACATACTGCCATGGCAGCATAGTCAACAATTTGGCCATGGGTTCGTCCAAGCACTGCACCCTCGAACATCGGTTTCCCGGTAAAAAGAAGAGATCGGTGCGACATGTGGAGGTGACCACACACAACGAAAAAGTACTCCTCTTCCCTTATTCATGCAAATCTTACGTCTCGCTTGCCGGTATTCATCCCACGAAGACACTAGTTGACCGCTTCTTCTTGATACTAGATGTTCCTAGTAACTTCGATGCACAAGGTTTATCCTCATATACTATTTCACCTTAGCTAGAGGTCCGTCGCCCCAATTTCAATTTAGCAATTGATTCCCAATTAGCGGAAGCATTCCCAGGTATAGTAGCTAAATCGACTATTACTGGAAGCCATATAGTGTTTATCATTAGGGAGTGTGCGGCCTAGAGCTCTGGCGCCAATCTGGAGGTCGGCGGGATTAAAGGATGGCTACAGCGCTGCCAAGCCTGGTGGTGTGAGGTCGATGAGAGGGGCGAGGCGGGCGAGTGCAGGCAGCTGGTGTGGCAGTTCGAAAAGATCGTCACAGATGGTGGCGGGGAGGTAGAGCGAAGGCCATCTGCCCGTTCCTTATAGATCGGACGGTTCATTAAAAAATTGGTGACCTATTTATTTTCGATCATTATTATCTTAGATATGACCACATGTGGTGGTGTGCTAGAGAGTACTGCATTTCTGTGCTCATATATTACAAAATTAGAGTAGAATCTAATTTTGTTTGCCATGCAATGTTGTAGAGATATCATATGTCTCCTGTCATTTATTTTTCAGCCACACTATCTCTGCTACTTTTACAGGCACTAGTTCTCACACACTTCACCCATACTCTCACTATTGTGTTTTTATGCTAGGGTATTTGATGCGCCTCGAGAGAAGCAAAAAAAGAAAAGAACAAGTCGTGCCACTTTCTCTGCGGCTAGGCACGACCGTTCTGGCGCTATAGAGAGTGCGATGTCGTGAGATGGAGGCGGTAAATGTAGCTCTGGAGTTGATGACCTCGCTCGCAATGAACCACCATCCCAGGTGCTTGCTTTAACCAGCGGTTTCATATGTGGTTGCATGTTCCATATGGTGTCTAGCTTGTATTCGAAAGGCCGAAGTCGGTCTTTATTAAGATAAGGAAAGATATTTTTTACATGAACCACCATCCGTGACCATCGGAAGACAAATAACTAGTCGAGGCCTGAGCAGCGATGACAAGCCCGACAAAGATAGGCATCACACGGAAGCCAACTAAAAAGCTGCGATGGTGGCGAAGCAGCCCGCCTCCCACCAGGCTCTCGGGTCCTAGATGATCATGCTCACCACTCGGTAGGATGTCTAGCTTATGTGCTTCCAATTTGGTTAAATTGCATCGCTTAGCTTACACATTATACCTTTGAATATGACATGCCTTTACATTTTTGGTACATACTAGTACTATGTGTATTGACCATGTTCTTACATCAAACTAATGTTCTTGTGTATCCCTCATCAATCACTTATGAGAGGCAGGCGGCAAGGGACTACTCCTCATTTAAAGAATGCGTGTCGGCCTCCGACATGATTCTCAAGAAGCAGAAATGCTAGATGAAGATAGTGAGCGTAGCTCTGTAGTTGATTACTGCATTTCCCTACACTAGCATCGCAGTGCTTGCTCTAACTTAGCGCGTGATATGTGGTTGCATGTTGCATATGGTGTCTAGATTGTAATTCTTCAATCTGGTTAAAGCGCATGTGCTAGTCTTAGCTTATACATTATACTGTTAATGTGACATGCCTTCTGTATTTAGTACATAGTACATCTATCTATTAAGCATGTCCTTACATAAAACTATTGTTTTTTGTATCCATCAATCAACATGATGAGACACCTTTAGTATATGCAGTCGATATTAGTTGCATCTTTCATATGATTTATAGCATGCCTTGCTTCTAGTTTGTTAAAATTCCATTTATGATGGGGCGCTTTTAACTTGGAAGAGTCATATTGGTTGCATCTTTCATGTGGTGTCTAGCTTGCATTGCTTCTTATTTGCTGGAATGGTT
The DNA here is from genome assembly GCA_021437245.1 of Aegilops speltoides. NCBI lineage: Eukaryota > Viridiplantae > Streptophyta > Magnoliopsida > Poales > Poaceae > Aegilops > Aegilops speltoides. The sequence continues at coordinate 21,334 of JAHHZJ010001997.1, forward strand.
TACCTTAGTTTACACAAACAATTGTGAACATGCCATGTCGTCTGTTTTTCGTACATATTCCATCCTGGTATCATGTGTTTGCCTTACATCAAAGTAGTGATTGTCGTTATCATGCATGAATGAGTTACGAAGAGAATTTCATTGCTTTTTCTTGTCGGTTTTACTTGACAATTCAAAATCAATAAAGCGGAAGGAAGTTAGCAAGGCGCGGATAAAGGTGCTCCTTCGAGCGGAGGGCCTCTGATTTCTACTCCTCCACAACCCCAAGATGATTTCCAAGACAACACATGCATAGACACTCAACAATTACGTGTTTATGATGAGCACGTCTCCCCTAGTGCAGCATCACGGTGCTCCCTCTAACTTGCACTTTATATGTGGTTGCATGTTATGTGTGATGTCTAGCTTTTATTGCTTCTAATTTTGTTGAATTCCATCTGCTTACTTTACATTATACTTGAATAAGACATGTGTTCTGTTTCTAGAACATACAATATGTGTCTATCACACCATGTTCTTACATCAAATTACTCTGTTGTGTAACTTGCAACAATCACTTATCATAAGACACGTTTGACTTGAGTGTGATATAGGTTACATCTCACATTCTTTTCTAGCTTGTACTACTAATTTGTTGAAATGGCACTTATGGCAGAGACAGTTTTAACTTGGTAGAGTGATATTCGTTGCATCTTTCATATGGTGTCTAGATTTCATTGCTTCTAGTTTGTTGAAATGCCTTCTCCTTAGTTTACACATCATAAGCTGTGAATATGCAATCTTGTGAATATGCAATGGCACTAATGACGAGA
>JAHHZJ010001998.1:0-31891 GCA_021437245.1 Aegilops speltoides
ACAATTAGGGGTAAAATGCAAAGACACCACGGCTTTTCGCATTCGTGCGACGCTGTGGAAGAGGGCCATTATTTGGCGTGAAAGCGAGGAACGATATTCAAGATGAAGCCGGACCTTTTTGGCGGTACATGGAATTTGAAGGAGAACCCGCCTTGCAACGCCGAAGACTATAAACACGCTGGACTTATCATCATTGAAGCACGGTTCGGGGCTCTTGAGGAGTCTGGACTAGGGGTGTCCAGACGGCCGGACTATCATCGGCCACGGACTCAAAGGCTTTGAAGATAAAGATTGAAGACTCCGTCCGTGTCCCGGATGGGACTTTCCTTGGCGTGGAAGGCAAGCTTGGCAATCTGGATATGTAGATCTCCTACAATTGTAACCGACTCTGTGTAACCCTAGCCTCCTCGGTGTCTATATAAAGGAGGGCTTTAGTCAATAGAACAACATACATTACAACAATCATACCATAGGCTAGCTTCTAGGGTTTAGCCTCCTTGATCTCGTGGTAGATCTACTCTTGTACTACCCATATCATCAATATTAATCAAGCAGGACATAGGGTTTTACCTCCATCAAGAGGGCCCGAACCTAGGTAAAAACATCGTGTCCCTCGTCTCTTGTTACCATCCGCCTAGACGCACAGTTCGGGACCCCCTACCCGAGATCCGCCGGTTTTGACACCGACAATTACCTTGGGGGTGCCTTGGGAATGCCCAAGCTTAGGGTCTTGTCACTCCTTATTCTCCTCATATCGACATCTCACCCGAAACTTGAAAACTTCCATTACACAAAACTTAACGAAACCTTGTGAGATTGGTTAGTATGATAAAGAGCAAACAATTTCACTTTTGGTACTGTCAAACACAAGATTCATAATTGTTTCCACACAATGCCTAATGTAGCATATCATTTCCACAATTTATATTGAGCAATATAAGGCACAGAAACTAGGAAACAAGCAAACTATGCATTGAAAATAGAATCTGTCAAAAACAGAACATTCTGTAGTAATTTGTACTCAAACCAGACTTCTGCTACTCCAATGTAGCGACCAGACCTCAAATGGTCAAGTCTATGTGCATCAGTGTCATCCCTGGATCGATAATGCTGACATGCATAGTACTCGACGAATTATAACAGAGTTTCAATCAAACACTTATTACATCGAGTCCTCGTAAAGAGTATGATTACATAAATAAATCAATGTTGAAGGCCATCTAAACTAGATAACAACGGAAGGCTTCGAAGGTAAATGAGTCCATCAACTCCAACGACATAGCTGAGTGCAAAACAATGACCTATCGCACATTATTCGTCGTCTGAGTAGTCTGCAACATAAGACGTTGCAGCCCGAAACGGGTCAGCACATGGAATATGCTGGCATAGTAACACTGTAAAGCAATGCTAATCCAAAGACTATATCTACATGCAATCTTTGGCTGGTGGAGGCAGTAAGTTTCATGTTTTTGCATGAAGCTTGTTTTCCCTACAACAAAGGAATAAATTTATTTAACTACTCCCATGTTGCCCATTATTTGACAAGGTTCCTCCAACTCAAATGCCAATTAAAAGTATCATCATTAACCCAACATCAAAATTAATTAGAGTAATGTGATGAGATCACATCAATAGATTCAAGTACTAGATACTCAAGACGTCCATAACCGGGGACACGGCTAACCATGATTAGTTTATACACTATGCAGAGGTTTGCGCACTTTTCCCCACAAGACTCGACCGCATCCATGATCGGATGATCGACACATAGCCTTTCTGAAGCATTAACTCTCTACTCTGGGTAGACGGTACCACCTCTGACCCTCTACATCCGCTAGTCTACCTCTTCAAGAGCTCACGCAACTTACTCAACTATGCGAGCCCATAATGTCTTGTGGATGCACGGAAGTTTCTAGCATGAATAATCTTATGGTCCTTTGAGCACAGTGGCATTCCATAGGATAATCACACAGTGCCAGGGATTTCCAAAGCATGACAACCTTTGGGTACTCCAGGTGCCTCAACCAATCCACCTAGATTTGTATTAAAGTTGCCACCATAATGTTATCGAATTAAAATAACTCTCAAACTTCCATGTGTGAATCACGATCCAATCCCCGTCTATGAGCATGGCTAAGCAATAATAAGCATAACGTATATTCCCAGGGTGATCAAAAGGTATTAGGTTCCTAACTCAAATACTACAACCAAAACCACATGTTCCCAATCCTACCAATGCAAATATTTGTGGGGCAGAACTAGTGCATAGTAAAAACTGGGTATAAAAGAGTATGATCAAAGTGTAACTTGCCTTGCTGACGATCTGCAAGATCTAGAGATTTGTAGTAATAAGCTTCGCACTCAGGGTAATCTAGCGTCGACAAACAGTAGCATACATAAGCAATCACTCAATCGAAACACAAGAAAACTCGAGACAAGATCCAAATCGTACAAGAAACAAGCAACGGCTTAAACTAACAAGAGTCAAAACCTAACATCATTATTAACATGTGAACTAGATCTTAACAGAAAGTATAAGTGATTAGCTACGATTCGCAAAAAGATTCAACTCAAACGGAGCAACGAAACTCAAAATACGAATGAAATAAGATCGTTTAGTAATCTGGACTAATGTCAAATTTTACATTACCAAAATCTTGTTCATGTTGATTAACTTAAGAGAGGGCTTCAAAACGAAAATTTTGGCGTTGGTTTCATCTAATTTGGATAAACAAGTAAAAAGTTATACTAGTTTGAAAATAAGGGGCTGAATCGTGATAAAAAATAATCGCAGATAAGTCCCTGGCGAAAATAAAATAAAAAGAAAAGACTAACAAACGAACGCTCGCTGTCTGAACCTAACTGGTGAACAATGTTCGTTAAAACGGACAAACGGACGAACGGCCGCTAAATAAATAATACGATGAAAACAGAACCGATCTAATGAAAAAAAACAGATCTAGGGTTTATATAAAAAAACAAACGGTTTTTTATACCTAAACCAAAAAAGACAAGCGGCGACGGCGGTGGCTTCCGGCGAAGTCCCATGAGAGATTTCGGCTGCCGGCATGGGCGGCACGACGAGCAGCGCGGTGTTGGAGGTGGCCTTGAGGCGGCAAATGTGGCGGCAGCAAACCAGCATGCGGTGGCGGCAGTCTTTGTGCAGTGGCGAGGTCTGGCGAAGTGGACGACGAGGGCTTCGGTAGTGGTTACAAAGGGGGGTGCCCGTCTTGGCCAAGGGTCAAGCGGCGGCGCGTGAGGAGCTCGGACTCCTCGAGTCCCATGAAAGACAATGAGCGCAGCCGAGAAGGCGGCTGGCAAGGGCTTGGCTGGCCAACTACCTATTCCGTCCGGGAACATTTAAAAAAATTCACCCGAAAAAGAAAAATTCTAATAAAATATAAATAATTCTAAAAACTCCAAAAACAATTTTCACCGTCTAAATGGAATATTTAGAACAAAGTGAACATTTTTCTGGTCTAAACATGCAATTTTGAAAAAATGCATATTTTCTAATTCAAATAAAAAAGCAAATAAAATACCCGAAAAAAACATAATTTGATTTTAAAAAAATTCCTTTTTATTTCTTTGAATTTGAAAAATAATATCTTCTCTCGTTTATTTTCCAATATTTCTCTCAATTTGAAGAAGTCATATTATCTTCTCTCGTTTATTTTTAATATTGGAAATAAATGGAGAGAAAAATAATAAAATCAACATGATCCTTTTTCAAATTTGAAAATAAATTGAAATATGAATTTTGTGAAACCTCCAACTCTCTCCGTGGGTCCTTGAGTTGCTTAAGATTTCTAGGATCACAATCAAATGCAAGAATAAATATGATGTGCATATGATGATCTATGTATAACATCCAAATTGAAAATTGGGATGTTACAAACCTACCCACCTTAAGATGAATCTTGCCCTCGAGATTTGGGTTGGTCAGCAAAAAGGTTTGGGTGGTCTCTACGGAGGTCTACCTCTCGCTCCCAAGTGGTTTCCTCCTCGGTATGATGGCTCCACTGAACATTGCAAAACTTGATAATCTTGCTGCGAGTAACTCGGCTAGAGAACTTGAGAATCTTGACTGACTTCTCCCCATAATTCAAATCACTGTCTAACTGAATTGCTTCCAGTGGCACTGTATCTCTCAGAGAAATATCGGGCATCTCTGCGTGGCACTTCTTCAACTGAGAAACGTGAAACACATCGTGAACTCCTGACAATCCTTCTGGCAATTCCAGCTTGTATGCAACCAAGGTTGTCAGAATTGCGATTTTGAATCGGATCGGAGCTTCGATGGTAAGATCGCAAATCATAGAATCTTCACTATCAGAATCGTAGAAATGTAGATTCTAAGAACTAAAATCGTAGAATCATAGGGGTTAGTTTGAATCGTAAAGTCGTAGAATCGTAATAACAGAATCGTGATTCTGACAACCTTGTATGCAACTTCTCCCATACGTTCCAAAACCCGGTATGGTCCCACAAAACATGGTGCTAGCTTTCACTTAACTCCAAAATGCTTAAATCCTCGAAGCGGGAACACACGAAGATAAACTCTGTCTCCGACTTTGTAAACTGTCTCCTTGCGTTTAGAATCCGCATAACTCTTATGCCCGGACTGGGCTACCTTGAGTCTGTCACTAATCAACTTAACCTTCTCTTCAGAGTTTTTGATTAGATCTAGTCTGAACAACTTTTGATCTCCAACTTCATCCCACAATAACGGTGTCCTGCACCTCCTTCCGTACAAAGCTTCGAAAGGGGCCATCTTCAAACTGGCTTGATAACTGTTGTTATAAGAGAACTCTGCATATGGCAAACTATCGTCCCAACTAGATCCATAATCTAGCGCACAAGCTCTCAACATGTCCTCCAGAATCTGATTGACTCTCTCGGTCTGTCCATCTGTCTGTGGATGAAATGTTGTACTAAACTCTAGCTTGGTACCCAAAGTCTCATGCAACTGATTCCAAAACTTTTAGGTAAACTAGGTTCCTCTATCTGATACAATGGTCCTCGGAACTCCATGCAGACATATGATCCTGGTCATGTATATCTTCACCAACTTAGCACTTGTATAGGTGGTCTTCACCGGGTTGAAATGAGCTACTTTCGTCAAACGGTCGACTACAACCCAGATAGAGTCATAGCCTAAACGAGTCCTGGGCAGTCGAGTGATAAAATCCATGCCAAGCTTATCCCACTTCCATTCGGGTATCGGCAATGGCTGTAGCAATCCAGTTGGATGCTCTACCTTAACTCTCTGACATACATCACATACTGCTACATACTCTGCAATATCCTTCTTCATTCCTATGCACCATAAACTTTCCTTCAAATCCAGATACATCTTAGTGTTTCCTGGATGAATCGAATATGGCGAATCATGGGCCTCCCGCAGAATCAACTTTCTAATCTCGGGGTCATTAGGCACATATATGTAATCCTCAAACCATAAGGTGTCATGCTCATCCTCACAAAATCCTTTAGCCTTTCCTTTGCTCATCCTTTCCTTTATCTCGGCAATCTCCTTTTCAGTCTTCTGGGCTTCTCTGATCTTACCCATCAAAGTGGACTGAATTTCCAATGCTGCTACATAACCTCTCAGAACTATTTCCAAAAATAGCTCGTGAAGATCCCCAGCTAACTCCTTGGGTAATCCTCCGGTCATGAGCTTATTCACATAATTCTTGCGGCTCAACGCATCTGCTACTACATTGGCCTTTCCGGGATGATAGTGCAGTTTCATATCATATTCCTTAATAAGCTCCAACCATCTCCTCTACCTGAGGTTCAACTCCTTCTGCGTGAAGATATATTTCACACTCTTATGATCCGTGTATACCTCACAATGGTTTCCGATGAGGAAACGTCTCCATGTCTTCCGCGCATGCACTATGGCTGCTAACTCCAAATCATGCGCAGCATAATTCAACTCATGAGGTTTAAGATGTCGTGAGGCATATGATACAACCCTTCCTTCCAGCATAAGCACTGCTCCAAGTACTCGATGTGAAGTGTCGCAATATACTTGATAATCTTTTCGTTCGTCTGGAAGAATCAGCACTGGGGCTGTAACCAAACGTTTCTTCAATTCCTGAAAATAGGCTGCACACTCCTCAGTCCATTTAAACTTGGTGTCCTTCTTTAGTAACTCCGTCATGGGCTTTGCAATCCTGGAGAAATTCTCAATGAACCTCCGATAATATCCTGCGAGTCCGAGAAAACTTCTGATCTCTCCAACTAATGTGGGTGCCACCCATTTAGTTAAAGAAACAACCTTGATAGGGTCTACTGCTATTCCTTCTCCGGATATTACATGTCCAAGAAATCCAACTTCCCTTAACCAAAACTCACACTTCCTGAACTTGGCATACAACTGATGTTCTCTGACCTTCTCAAGTACCAAACACAAATGCTCCTTATGCTCCTCTTTGTTCTTTGAGTAGACCAATATATCATCAATGAACACTACGATGAACTTATCCAAAAACTCCATAAACACCTTGTTGATCATGTTCATGAAATAGGAAGGCGCATTAGTCAGACCAAATGACATAACGGTATAATTTGTCTTAGGTATATCCTGCTCTCGAATCTTCAGCTGATGATAACCTGATCGAAGATCTATCTTAGAGAAAATTGTAGCTCCTTGCAACTGGTCAAAAAAATCATTGGTCATCGGCAAAGGGTATTTGCTCTTGATCGTCACTTCATTCAACGCACGATAATCAACCACCATCCTTAATGATCCATCCCTCTTCTCCACTAGAAGCACTGGGGCTCCCCAAGGTGACGAACTTGGTCTAATGTAACCTTTATCCAGTAACTCCTTAATCTGCTTCTTAATTTCTTCCAAATCCTTTGGGGGCATCTGATACGGTCTCTTTTATATTGGCCCGGTGCCTGGTAATAGCTCAATCAAAAACTCAATGTCCCCATCCGGTGGCATGCCTGGCAACTCTTCCAGAAATACATCGGGGTAATCCTTCACCACTGGTACTTCCTCCTGTAGAACTCCTGATAAGGGATTCACTTGAGTCCTCTTCGGCACATGTCGGAATACATACTTGATCCTTCTTCCTTCTGGGGTGGTAAGGAATATCTACTTACTAGCACAATCAATGTTCCCTCCATAGTCGATAACCAATCCATGCCTAATATTATATCCAATCCTTGTGATTCCAAAATTATTAGGTCCGAGGGAAAGACATAGTTACCTATCCTTAAGGGTAACCGATCACTCCATAGGCTGGCCATATACTCTGCTCCTCACAAACTTACTAACATGGGTGACCTAAGGGCTTGGGTTGGCAGGTTATACTTATCCACAAATCCCCTTGATATGTATGAATGCGATGCACTAGTATCAAAAAGAACGAGTGCGGTAAATGAATTAATCAAAAACTTACCGACAACTATGTCGGGTTGATCCTCAATCTCCTCCCCGCTGATATGGTTCACCTGACCTTTGGTGAAGTGGTTGGGCTTCTTGGCAGAACTTCCATTGCCATTTCCATTCTTGGCTTCAGGAGATTCAGTGGCATAATGTCTGTTCTTCTAGCACTTGAAACAGGTAATGTGGCTCAGATCCCTCTTGGCTGGTGTTGAAGGGTTAGAACGGTTTTGGCTGCTGCTTCCTGCATTCCCATTGCCATTCCTGGTGCCGTTATGGTTGTGCGAACTTGCTCCGTTGTGCATGTGTCCTCCATGGTTGTGGGTATGTCCTCCCGAGTACGGGGAATAGCGGGGCTTCTGCTGGGCTCTAGAAGCATACCTCCCCTGTCCATACTTCCTCTTGCGATTATCAATCTATTGCTGCTTGCCTTCAATCATAAGAGCTCTGTCTACCAACTCCTGGTAGTTGTTGAATATTGCCACCATCAACTGCATGCTCAGCTCATCATTCAGTCCTTTCATAAACTTCTCCTGCTTAGCGGCATCTGTAGCTACGTCATCAGGGGCCTAGCGTGCTAACTTACTAAACTCATCCACATACTGGCCCACCGTGCATCCTCCTTGGCGCAAGTTGCGAAACTCGCGCTTCTTCATGCTCATAGCTCCAGCTGAAACAAGGGCAACGCAGAAAGCCTGCTGAAAGTGATCCCATGTAACAATGTCAATGGGGTAAGTGGCGTGAAATTCTCCCACCATGATGTTGCGGGTCCATCAAGCTGATGTGCGGCAAAACGCACTCTCTCCGCATCTGTGCATCCTGCAGTGGTCAGCTCTCTTCCAATCTTGTGGAGCCAATCATCTGCAACAATCGGCTCGGTGCTACTAGAGAACACCGGCGGATTTAGCCTTAGGAAACGGTCTAGGTGATCAACAAGGGGTGGTGGTGATGGGTTGTTGTTGTTGTTGTTGTTGTTGCTTTGGTTCTGATTCTGGACTAAAAGCAGCATCAGGGTATTCTGTTGCTGGATCAACTGAGTGAGCTCCGGTGTGTCGCGGCCGATGGGTGGCGCGGCACCTATGGGGCCGGGGCCCCTTTGTGTGTTCGGTACGGGGGCGGAGGCTGCGCGAGAGCAGATCGAGGCGATGCACGCTGGGATTTTTACCAGCCGGACGCGATGGTCGCGTAAAACCCTACCGCTGCATTGTGTTGTATTAGATCTTGCTCAAGAATGCGAGCAAAACGGTGGAGTGGTGGTGAAACCGGCGAATCCCCAGCGCTAGAGTTGCTGTGGTTCGAACCTTCACGCGAGAGTGGCGAATGATCCCTCGCGAGTAGCGATCGTGGAACCCCCACGCTGTGCATGGGCCTCCTTTATAGGGCAAGGGTCACCGATGTGTGTCAACGTGAGGTAGAGGGGTAAAACGAAAAGAGGTGGTAGTTGGAAGTAAGGGAACAAAGGCAGCCACAAAGGCTTTCTACCTACTTTGACAGAGGGGACAAGAGCATTAAATGCCCGTCGCCGCCCTAAAAGCTCCCGCCATTGCGTTTCCTTCCGCCACGGGCGCGGCCACCACCGTGGAGTGCCACCGCATTCCTCATGCAGCATAGCCACACCGCCACGTCTCGGAGAAGGCTGGAGGCGACGCGTGGGCGTATGAGCTGAATGCGGGCACGAAAGATAGCTCCCCGCAAGCACCTTGCCGGGCCTTGATCTTGCCGGCCAGGGGCTTGCCTGCTCTGGACTTGCCGCCCCGGGTCCTCGCCAAGCTAGCCTTGCGCCGAGGCGTGTTTTCTGCGATATATTCTTTAGTCCCGGCGAGCTCCTCTCACGCGACCTGTATGGGTAATGTAGCCTTGAGCCTCGATGGCCTTCCGGCAAGCTCCTCTTGCCGGGTCTTGAGCTTCTATCTTATATACTTTGTTCTTGAACGGTTGGTGTGGAGCGGAGATGGTCTCCAGCAAGCATTTGGTGGATCTGGCTGCGGGGAACTCCAGCTGCCGATGCACACAAGTTGGGGTACTAAGGTACCCCTACCTTAGTACACCGACAGAGCCCCGGCTGGGCCATACATCGGTGCCGAAGCGCTGTTGGGCAGGCCCAAGACAAAGGCATCGGCCTGAAGCCCACGGCGTCGAATCCACTTCCGCCGCCGCTTTCCCTGCAAGCACGCGCCGATTCTGGGCCGCCAGGATAGGACGTGCCCACGCCCCTTAATGAGGAGAGCGGAACGCCCCCCCACTTCCCCATAAAACAGAGAAGCGGCGCTGTTCCCCTCCATTGCTTTCATTGCTTCTTCTTCCTCCGCCAAAAACCCTCCTCGCCTCCGCCCCGCACCTCCTCCGCTGTTTCTTTCGTCCATGGCGCTGTCGGACCTCATCCCTTCCCTCGCCGCTGCCGCTATGGCCCCAAGACCGTGAAGGGAAGGAGAAGGCGGAGGGCACCAAGAAGGAGAACCGAGCAAGCGGAAGAGCTCGCCAGATCGGAGGGAGAACATCGTCTTCCCGCCGCTGCTCGGCGTGGACGAACTCGGGCAAGTATTCTTGTTCGGTCCAAGAGGACCTCAAAGACATCCTCGGACCAGCGCCCACCCGCCGATCTCATGGACAACTATCCGGCGGGTACCATTTTTCGCAGCTTTCTCATCTGCGGTCTTTGTCCTCCTTTCTCAATTCTTCGTACCATTATGCACACATATGGCTTCCACCTTCTCGATTTCACCCCCAACGCCGTCCTCACAATGGCGGTTTCGCTGCATATGTGTGAGAACTTCGTGGGATCCACCCAAATGTAGCTCTGTTGGGCATTTTTACCCCGAGAGTGAGCTCGCCCCTCTCCGGAGGGATTTCTTGGGTTTTCCGTCCGAACTGAAGAGGTCAGATTTGCGGGGAGCTCCGCATCAAGTGGGAAGAGTGGCGCGCAGATCGGTGCTGGATCGTCGAGACGAGCCGCAGCCCTTCACCGCCGCCGCGCACCACGCCCCATTGAGCGGGCGAGAGATTGGAGCGAGCTGACTCGACGACGTCAAGCTCGACGCTGCCTTATCCGGATCCTTCGCCCGCACGCTGGGCTGTCCATCGCAGCGGTAGGCGCGGACTTTCTCCGCCGCTGCATCGCCTCCAAGACGTAAAAAGGCCGCCGGGAGTATGGCGGCGCGGGGGATATAATGAGGCCGCGACCGGGCTGAACTTCAATTTCCACGCCTGGAGCTGAGGGGATGGTCCGGAGCTTTTAAATACGACCCGCCCATCCAGAGTGGTTCAGCTTCCCGAGGAGTGGTGCCTCTTTGCAATAACGTAGCCCGGATCGCCTCGCCATGATGCCCGCAGGATTCGCACGCGCGGAGCGTTCATGGATTCCGCTGAGCCGTCGACATCATCAACTTCTTCGACACCCTCGAGGAGGTGGCGAAAAACAGGACGAGATCCGTGGGTGACACGGACACCACGGATCAGAGATCGCGTACATAGCCTCTCGGTTGAAGAGGGCTGCAGCCGCATGGCGGCAGGAGAATTCGATTGCACGCCCGAGGAGGAGGAGGCTACGGAGAAGTCCTATTGCGGAGGCGGCGGAGATCTGCCGGTTGCTGAAACTTCCTCCTGCGCTGGCTTGCCGGGTCCTTCGAGGCACTCGGGATCCACGGAATCGTGGCTGAAATCATGGCAAGCGGTAGGCCGCCGGGAGGGAGCAGAGGCGCGGAGGGAGCCGGCGCCAAAGGTAAAGGGGTCGCAGACAGGTGCCGAAGCCAGCGAGCCAGCCGCGAGGAGGAGGGGGAGAACGCCGCGCGCCGATGATGCCGGCGGGTCCACGGACCTTTATGACGACGACGCTCCTCGTCGTCGAAACCTCCCGCCTCGCGGCGAGCCCCAAGCGATCTCCGCTGAAGCGCCCGCATAAGGCTGCGGCGGTAAGACGCAAGCCCCGCAATCGCCATTTCGGCAGCGCGTATGAGCTTCCGGGAGTCGAGCCGCAAGCCGGAGCGACCAGCGCGCCAGATGTGGCGGAGGCGGCGCTGGCGAGCCACAGCAAAGGCGCCCATAGGTCGGCGCCGAGCGGTCGAGGGCCTCGAGCGGGCGGCGGCTCGCCCACTTCTCGGTCTCGACCGCCATAGGGGCCGGGTCGCAGCCCCTGTGCCCGAGGACCGCCAAGCCGAGAGGGCCTTCCTCTCCTCACACCGACGCATCCCAGGTGCGGACGACTTCTCCGCTTTGAGCGAAGACGACGAGGAGGACAGGAGTGAGTCCCCAAGACCTTCATCTTCTTAAATTTCGCCTTGGTCATTGCTTGATGCTAATCTTGCTTTTTGTATTGACTTCAGACCTTGACCGAGCGGGCGCGAAGAGAGCCAAAGTGCCCGTGGTCGAGATTGCGGACGACTACGCCTGTCGAGGGGGGCGGAGACGCCCGGACCGAGTTTGCGGACCAGCTGGCCCCGAGGAGCAGCCTCAAAGGCAGCCCCAACAGAAGTCTGGGTTCCGCACCTTCGCTTGCCGGGTACATCGATAGCTTTATCTTGTCCCAATATCTTGATGTGTTTGTCTTGACTTGCGCAGGATGGAGCCGCAGCAACAGAGCATCCGGAGGTCGCCCCGAGGAGCAAAAGATCCCTCCATCTCGCCAAGGCCGGATTCCCGGCAAGGGAGAACGTTCATTCAAGGCGGGTACTCCGCCAAGGGCGAGTAATCCGACGAGGGCGGCTACTCCGCAAGGGATGGCTCCCGGCAAGAGAGTCCGCCAAGACGCCCACCAAGGTAAGTTCGCGACTTTTATCTTCTTGGTGTGGCTACTCTTTGGATATTTGCTTGATACGCTGCTTTTCTTTTTAGATCCCCCTCCCCGAGCTGATGGAGACGGAGGTCGCTATTGAGGGGGAGAAGAACGCAGCGGGCGGCGGCGATGATGCTCCGCTGCCGAGGACGTGGCGGGAGCCGCCAACCACACGCGCCGAATCGCTTCGGCTCGACGCAGCGGCCGGAGAGGGGACGGCAAGCGCACCACCGCCCGGAGGCTGCGAGCGCTAAGCGTCAGCGCGTGCCGGTCGCCGACCCTCCGCCAAGCGAAGCGGCCGGCTGCTACTTGAAGCCCCCAACGGCGTCTTTATCCAGATGCCGGGCTTCTCGTCATGGCGCCAGGAGGGCGAGGCCTTCGACGGGAGATCCTTGCCTCGCGGGCTTGAAGGTCGCCGAGGGCGGCGGGAGCGGTGGGCCCGATGAGGAGAAGTCTGCTTCACCGATCTGGCCCTTACCGGCCCGCAGCGGCTTGCTTCCGGAGGCCCTTGCCGCCAAGGCCGCCAGGAGATGGAGAAACGCGGCGGAGCCAAGCGCCGCCAATCAAGCTGCTCTCCGCGAGGTGTCGGAGAGCGCGAGCAGCTCGCCGGGCAGATGAAGAGTGGCTGTTGGAGAAAGCCGAGGCCGAGGAGCAGCGGCTCGCCGGGGTGGAGCTGTCCCGGCAGAAGGGGAGCTCAACCAGTGAAGGTTGCCTCGACGCCCATGAGGAGACCTCGCCGCCGCCGGAGCAAGCCCTTGGCGGGGAGTTGAAGGGAGCGAAGATGCTGCGCGGTCGCGGAGGCTGCCAAGGAGGATCTCGCCGCCAAGGTCGCGCAGAACTAGAGGAGCTGTTGAAGGTGGACTCGGAGAAGATCGCCGCTCGTCACGGAGCGCGAGAAATTCACTCACACCAACTCAGAGCCCGTGTGCGTTTGCCGAGAAGGGCGACAGGCTGAAGGCCGCCAAGGACTCCGCCGAGATCTTGAGCGAGAAAGTTTCCGCCGACGGACTCGCCGACGCTGCCGGCCCAGAAACCAAATCAAGGAAGAGCTCCGTGAGGAGCGATCCAGTGGCCGGCGCCAACAGAGCAAGCCGAGGATTTCCGCCAGATCGCCGAGATATGGACCGAGGAATTGTGTCTTCCGCAACCGCCATTGACCGTGAGCTGCTGGCGCTGAAGTTGAGCACCTCATTTACTCCCGGATCCAAACTCGCCACGGTGCCAAGCTCAGCCTCTTCTTGAAGTCGCGCCAGCTCTTGCAAATCTGGGACGAAGAAGATCCCCGCGCAGCTCGCCGAGGAGGCGCTACCACAGCGCGGGAACCATGGAGCGCGTGGTCGACGAAGATCGATACCGCAACCCGGTATAAACCTCTCCAACGCCCTTCGCAGCTTGCCCGGCCGACGCGACATGGAGGCCTTGAAGGAGCAGGTCGCCCACATCATCGCCAAAGTGAACAAGATTCCTCAGATGGAGGCGGCCGCGTAGACTAGGCCCTTTTTTATCTTTGTTTCCTTTGCTGCCGCATGTGTCGCTACTGAACTTATTAGTTACCGCGACAAGTTATCCTTGTAGGATATTTACCTTTATTTCGATCGATGATCGCAGAATCAACTCCTTGTTTTGATTCTCAACTCAGACGCTTCAACCTTATGCTTCTAGGAAAACTTGCCGGCAAGGGGCAAGGCTCACCGGCAGCAACCTTGCCCGCCAACAAGAACACACTTAATCTTGCAGAGTCGACTCAAACGCAAGATAAGGGCACGGCTATCCGTCGGTAGGTTCCTCCGAGCACAGGTTTTCCATACAAAGGTGCGGTTGTTCAAGGAAGGCAATCTCAAAATTTAAAATTTTGAGCTGCGCAAATCGACAACTTAGCTGTGACTCGCGTTCTCCGCAGGCTTCTCTTTCTTGAACAGCACTTGAGTGCTTGGTTCATCCTTCATTTCCTCCCCGCAAACTTGTGCGGAGGAACATTTCTTTTGCTTAAGAAATAAGGAGAAAAAGAAGAGAACGGCATGTAGCTTTTGACGTGCTATTGCTTGTTGGACATGCGTGCCATACGAAAAGATGCCAAGTAACTCATGCAAATAGCAAAGAAGAGCATGGAAAAAAGGCAAATAACGCGAGGCACGGAAACTTTATTGCTGCACGGGTCTGCGCCTGGCTTTGTACAAAGGGTTACATGCAACGGCGGCAAAGCTTTTGTACAAAAGGTGGTTGCGGAGCGGATCACGCAACCGCGCTTTATGGGTAGAACTTGCGAAGATGCTCTATGTTCCGGGAGTTACTCATCGGCGAGCCTTCTTCGGTCTCGAAGTCTGATGCGCCGGGTCTCGTGACTTGTCTCACCCGATAAGGGCCTTCCCACTTCGGCGCCAACTTGTTGGAATTCTTGGCGGACTGAACACGCCGAAGAACAAGGTCGCCTTCCTCGAGGCTCTGGCTTTGACCTTGCGGCTATGGTAGTGGCGCAAGGCTTGTCGGTATCGAGCAGCTCGTCTGACAGAGAGTTCGAGACGCCCTCCTCGAGGAGCAATGCGTCATCTTGTCGCGATTGCTCTTGCTCAAGCTCATCATAGCGAGCACTCGAGGAGATCCGTGATACGAAGTTCCGTGGGGAGAACTGCTTCTGCTCCATAGACTAGAGCAAAGGGTGTCTGCCCGGTGGCTCGGTTTGGTGTCGTTCTGATTGACCAAAGAGCCGCCGGCAGCTCCTCTATCCAATTTCTTCCGCACTTGCGCAGCCTGTCGAAAGTTCTTGTCTTGAGCCCGCGCAACACTTCCGCGATTGCCCTTTCGCTGACCGCTGCTCCTTGGGTGAGCAACGAATTAACAGACCTTGGCGCCAAGGTCTTGGACATATTGCATGAAGGTGCGGCCGGTGAATTGTGTACCGTTGTCGGTGATAATCCGTTGGGGATCCCAAACGGCATACAATCGACCAAGAACTTGATCGCCGATGTGTTGTCACCTTTCTCACCGCTCTATCGCCACTTTGTGAACTTGTCATCGCCACGCAAGTACTCAAAGCCCCGACGCACGGGGAAGGGCCGAGGATGTCGAGCCCCTGCACCGAGAAGGGCCGGACAAAGGGATTGTTTGGAGAGCTTGAGCTGGTGATGAATTTGCTTTGCATGGAACCGACACGCTTCGCACTTGGTTACTAGTGCGCTTGCATCTCGAGGGCTTCTTGCCAAAGAACCCTTGCCGAAAGCTTTTTCCGCAAGTGCCCTTGCGCCAATGTGGTGGCCGCAGATGCCTCCGTGAACCTCCGCCAACAGCTGTTGTCCATCTTCCCTAGAGATGCACTTCAATCTGACACCATTGAGCCTTCTTCAGACAGCTCGTTGTCCACGAACTGGTACATACTTGACTGTCTGGTTATCTTTTCTATCTCTTCGTGGTCGTCGGGAAGTTCTCGGTTTGCGTGAAACGGACGATCGCTGCGCCATGCCGGAGCCCGGCTCGGACGACAAGGACTAAAGGCATGAGGGCGCTGCGGAACCTTCGCTTCACGGCAAGAATCTTCGGCTCCGCCGAGTTGAAGGTTCCCGCAAGCTTGCCGGGCAAGGCTTGTCGAACACTTGCTTCGATCGCCTGAGATCCGGCGATCGGCGGGAGCAGATTGTTCTCGCCGCTCGAGGTTGATCCTGGGACCTTGGCGGCGGCCTCGGGGAGGTCCGCCGCAAGTAGTCGCCGGATATCAACTTTCTCTTCTTGGACTGCCCAATCGATGGCGAACGGAGGGTTGAGTCAGCTTGAGCAAGAAGGTCCCTGGTTCCACAGTAACTTCATAGAAGCACACTTTGAAAGGCCGTCTGCGATTTCATTATGAGCTCGGATGTGTTCCATCTGCGGACCTTCAAAGTGCTCCTCAAGCTTCCTCACTTCATCTACATAGGCTTCCATCAAAGGGCTCGATAGTTCTTGTTAACTTGCGGACCACCAATCGGGAATCCCCCATACGATCGACTTCTTGATCCCAAGCTCGGCTGCAATCCCGAGGCCGGCAAGCAAACCCTCGTATTCAGCGGTGTTGTTTGTCGCTGTCTCTTGGAAAGTGCATCTGGATAACATACTTGAGGTGCTCTCCGGTTGGCGATGAGTACGACGCCGCACCGGCGCTTTGTAGCGAGAAGGCACCATCAAGTACATTACCCATTCACTGCCGCTCCTTGTGCGGGTGTACTTGTTTCTTGAACTTCTTCATCGTGTTGGGGTCCACTCGCTATAAACTCTGCCAGAGCCGGCTCAGATGGTTGAAGTACTTTCAAACTTGAGTCCAAGCTCGACAACCCAAAGGCCCACCAACGATCCTGCCTGCTGCTTCGGTTGTGCAATATCCTCTTCATTGAAGCGAGTGACCACCGTTATCTCGTGTGCTTGGAAGTAATGGCGCAGCTTTCTTGAGGCCATGAGAAGGCCGAAAAGCAACTTTTTGTACACCGTGAGTACCTTGATCCGGCTCCACGGAGAAGGAGCTACAAAATACACGGACGCTGCACCATCTTTTTCCGCACTCACCTTGCTCCTGCAGCAGGCTGTCCTTGCGGGGCAGGCTTGTCGGAGCAGCCCCCCTTGTCGCTGGGCTGGCTTGCGGTGTGTGACCTCCTCGTCGGACTCCTCTCCGCTACTAGCGCAGCACTAACCACTTGGTTGGTTGCCGCTAGGTATAGCAGCAATTTCTCCTGTGGCTTAGGTGCGACAAGTATTGGAGTGGAGGATGTGTAATGTTTCAAGTCTTGTGCACTGTCTCCACTTCGAGTCCACTTCATGGGTCCCGCCTTCTTCAAGATTTTGAAGAAGGGCAGGGCGCGCTCGGCAGACTTCGAAATGAATCTACTGAGGGCAGCCACACAACCTGCGAGCCTTCTGACATCCTTGACCCGCTTTGGGGCTTGGATCTGCTCAATGGCTTTAATCTTGTCGGGGTTGGCTTCGATCCCTCTCTGCGACACAAAGAACCCGAGAAGCTTGCCGGAAGGAACCCCAAAGACGCACTTCTCAGGGTTTAATTTTAATTGTATCCTCGCGAGTTCGGAATGTCTCTTCCAAATCTTGAATCGGTGTATCCTGTTTTGCTCTTCACCACGATGTCATCCATGTAAGCTTCTACATTTACGTGGATCTGTGGCTCAAAAGCAGTATACACTACCCTCAAACGTTGACCGCATTCTTCAGCCCAAATGGCATGCGATGAAGCAATAGGTGCCACATGGAGTGATAAACGCAGTTTCTCTTCATCTTCTTTGGCCATGAAGATCTGGTGATAGCCCGAGCACGCATCAAGAAAGCGAGTAGCTCACATCCGTGCAGGAGTCAACAATCTCGTCGATGCGCCGCAAGGGAATGGATCCTTGGGACATGCTTTATTCACATTAGTGAAGTCTATACATAGTCTCCATTTCCCATTGGCCTTGCGCACGACAACCGGGTTTGCTAGCCACGTCGGATGGATCACACCGACTAGGCTGCTGCCTCTAGTTTCTTGATTTCTTCATTGATGAACTCTTGGCCCACGGCTTGTTTCTCACTTTTGCTTGACGGGCCGCGATGGGGGCAAACGGCAAGCTTGTGCTCAATTACCTTCACAGGAACACCGGGGATGTCGATGGTTGCCATGCAAACACATCGACATTCGCCGCGCAGAAAGCAACGAGCGCCGCTTTCCTATTTGTCGTTGTGGCACTGATGGTGAAGGTACCACCGATGCCGCCCTCCTGGCGGACACCTTCTTGGTTGCCATGGAGCAGCCATCCCTTTTGTCCTGCCGGTGGAGCTCGGACGGGCGTCCTCGCTAGCAGCGCAACACTCGAAGGGTGCGATTGCGGAGTGGGCCCGGAGCGCTGCCGTGCATTTGGTCTTAGCCTTTTTCCTTTGGGAACTTCAGCGCAAGTGCATCCTTGTCGGCCCGCCGCAGATCCGGTAAATCTGGTCGGTGCAGATAAGCGCGTCTTTCTTGTCGCCGCGACGGTGATGACGCTATCGGACCCGCATCTTGAGCACGTTGTAGGCGTAATGGGAAGCCGCCATGAACTTGGCGAGGGCGGACGCCGAGTATCCCATTGTATGGTAACGGAATATCGGCAACGCCGAAAGTAACGCGCCGGTCCCGAAGTTGACCTCCGCCAAAGGTCACCGCAAGGTGATTTTTCCTTGGGCTTGCTCCTCCCCGGTTGATTCCTTGAAGGCCGGTCTCTTCGAGCTCGTCATCTGGGATTTGGAGTTTCTTGATCACAGCAGAGAAATCAAGTTCAGCCCGCCCCGCCCGTCGACCAACATCTTGGTGACCTTGAGGTTGCGGATGGTGGGCGAGACCAAAGATCAGTGGCACCCGACCGCGGTGGTGCGGTCGGGGTGATCCTCAAGATCGAAAATGATGGGCGTGGTGGACCATTTGAGGAGTCTGCGTGACTCCATGGGCGGCTCGCCGCATTCACCTCACGTGCTTACTTGCTTTAGTTGGCGGTGAGAGGTGTGCAGCGGCGCCACCGTCAACGCACAGACCTCCGTGGCCTTCTGAAATTCCTGCTCACTGTCGTCCTCATCCTCCACGCCTCTTCGCCGCCTTCTTCATCCTTGTCGCGCTCCGAGAAGGTCGATCACCTTGTCGCCGCTGGCCTTGCCGGAGGTCCTCCCGACCGATTTAACGGCCGCTTGCTCGGTTCTCTCCGCCACCTTGGGCCCTCTCCTTGTCGCTCTCGTACTCAGCTTCTGCTGCTCGACGAGATAATCGACGCGCTTGTAGAGAGGTCGTGGCCTTTGGTGCGTGGATTTTGCGAGATTGCTTGCCGGGCGCTCGCTTGTCGGTTGCCGCCACAGGGCAAGCTCCTTGCCGGAATCGCCAACCTGTGTTTGCTTGGCGGGAGCTTCCTTGCCGGACTTTTCGACGGCAAGCACACATTCCTTGTTCTTCTTCCGAAGACACATCGCCGCCGCTTCTTTGCCGGGCGACGTCGTCGAGTCGCTCCCTCCTGCGCCAAAGATCCTCCCCGGAAGCCTCCTCCTCTTCGCGCGTGCGCATTATCAGCCAGGGCATAAAGCTCGCCGACATCCCGGATCTTGGTCATCGCCATCTCTTCACGATGCGCGCGGTTACGCACGTTCTGGTGGAACGCTACCGATAACCGCGGGGTGGACGCCGGGATGTTGTGTTGCACACGGTGAAGCGTTGGATGTACTTGCGCAGGGATTCTCCTTCCTTACGGGCCAAAATGTGGAGATCACTTTCTTGGCGTGGGGTTTGTGGCCGCCGATGAAGGCACCAACAAACCGATGACAAAGATCCGCCTAAGAGGAAATGGAGCCCTTCGGCAAGTGCATAAGCCAAGAACGAACGCTCGCCTAAGCACGAAAGCGGAAGTAGTTCGCCGTAATCTTCGTCGCGCCGCAGCCTGCACCGCGATGATGGTGTAGATACCGAGAAACCTCGAGGGTGTGTCTTGCCGTCGTATTTCTCCGCACGCCGGGCTTGAAGTTTTTCATGCTGAGGCCATCGACGCGCCGCAGTTCACGGGTGAACGCAGGGGGCAGCTCGCTGCGACGGCAAGTCGCTGGCTCGCCGAGCGGCGACCAGACAGTGCTGCTCCAGCTCTGGTCGATTGTCGCCGAAGTCTCGGCGACGCCGATCGTGGTCCGGGCATCTTCGCCGCCCGCTTGCCGAGGACTCGACGTTGATCTCGACGAGCCTGCGGGTCCGACGATGCCGTGGAGCCGTCGTCGGCGTTGTTCCGCGGGCGGCGTTTTCGCTTCAGCGGCGGGAGTGCACGGAGTTGCACCCGGCGGTCTTATCGCCGCAGTTTTCGCCTTCCGCTTGCGCTGCCGCGAGCGCAGGCTGCTGTTGACACCGTTGTTGGCGAAAGCGGCCACCAGCTCGATGGTAGCCCTCGATCCTCGACCTTGTCCGCCGGAGGGAAGTCGAGAGCATTTGCGCTCGTGAGCGCTTCGCAGGAGAGGAGGGAAGCGGCGGCGAAGAGGCGGGGAGCGGACGCGCTGGCTTCCGGCAGTGTTGGAAGGAGCAGGTCTCCGTCCCGGCGCCGCTTTGCTTCGTGTCCGGACGAGGGTCCGGAACATCTCGCGAAGCCCCGCGTGTCCTCTCGTTCCAACAAGCGGATACCACCTCTCGCGGTATGGCGCTGCTGGTCGGGCGTGGCGTTGAGATGGACGTGGATCTACGGAGGCCGAGGCGTGGTCCTCCGTCTGTCCTCGGATCTGGCGGCACCGCGAAGCGCCGCCGGTTCTACCCTTCCTGGCGTCTCCTCCGCTGCCGCTGGCTCCGGTGGAGGCGGGAGGACGGAGATGGTCTCGCGACCCTCGAAGCTCTCGCTTGAGGCCATGACGCAGATTGTCGGCGAAGCTGCTGATGAAGCCGAGAGGTTGATGAAGAGTCTTGCGCGCGAACGCCGGATCAGGTTCGCACAACCTCGACGCCTTTACCGGGCGCGCCGAGATGTCGCGCCGATGGGTGGCGCGGCACCTATGGGGCCGGGCCTTTGTGTGTGTTGCACGGGGCGGAGGCTGCGGAGAGCGATCGAGGCGATGCACGCGGGATTTTACCCGGCCGACGCGATGGTCGCGCAGAAACCCTACCGCTGCATTGTGTTGTATTAGATCTTGCTCAAGAATGCGAGCAAAACGGTGGAGTGGTGTGAAACCGCCGAATCTCAAGCGCTAGAGTTGCGGGGTTCAACCTTCACGCGAGAGTGGCGAATGATCCCTCGAGAGTAGCAGTCGTGGAACCCTCTACGTTGTGCATGGGCCTCCTTTATAGGGCAAGGGTCACCGCAGTGTCAACGTGAGGTAGAGGGGTAAAACGTAAAAGAGGTGGTAGTTGGAACAAGGAACAAAGGCAGCCACTGAGGCTTTCTACCTACTTTTGACAGGGGGACAAGAGCATTAAATGCCCGTCGCCGCCGCCCCAAAAGCTCCCGCCATTGCGTCTCCTTCGCCCACGGCCGAAGCCACCACCGTGGAGTGCCACCGCATTCCTCATGCAGCACAGCCACCGCCACGCGTCTCGGAGAAGGCCGGAGGCGACGCGGGCGATGAGCTGGAATGCGGCACGTAGCTATAGCTCCCCGGCAAGCACCTTGCCGGGCCTTGATCTTGCGGGCCCGGGCTTGTCGGGCTCGTGACTTGCCGCTCCCGGGTCCTCGCCGGTGCGCAGCAGCGCCGCAGGCGTGTCTTCGCGATATATTCTTCTAGTCCCCACGAGCTCCTCTCGGGACCTTGTATGGGTAATGTAGCCTTGAGCCCGAATGGCCTTCCGCAAGCTCCTCTTGCCGGGTCTTGAGCTTCTATCTTATATACTTTGTTCTTGAACGGCTTGGTGTGGAGCGAGATGGTCTCCGCAAGCATTTGGTGGATCTGTCTGCGGGGAACTCCAGCTGCCCGTGCACAAGTTGGGGTACTGAGGTACCCCTACCTTAGTACACCGACACGGTGGGAAGGCAAATCCATTGTCACATCTCGAAGGCATCTGATGGGTTTAGAAAGGGGTGAGAAAACAGAATAGAATTGGGGTCTAAGAGAGATTCACTAACCATAATGCTCATGAGAAAAACACAATCAATTTAACTTCAATCAAATAGCACACAAAATTACACAAAACGGTCTAACCTATAACTACTAACTCGATCATTGCAGCTACTTGGAGGGAAAATACTACTAATTACAATGGTGGTCATCTAGAAATTTTCATCAGAAGAAGACTCCATAATATCTGCTCCAGCTTCATCAACGTAGTCATCATTGCTATCAGGGTCGGAGTCGGTGTCGTCGAGGATGATGTAGTCTCCTGGCTGGTTGTTTTTCTTTGGCGTGGGGTCTCCCATGAATACTCCTAGCTTCCTTGTTAGGTCGTCATTCTTTTCCATCAATATAGCAATCTCCTCCTCGTATCCATCGTGTGTAGACTTGATCTCCTCTTCCAGCTCGTTGTCCCTCCTCAGCAGTTTCTTGATCCTCTTCATGTGGATGATTTGCCGATTCTCCTATCAACGAATATGATCTCCCATCTCTTGAATGGAAGCTGCAATTGATCCATCCCTCCTGGTATGAATCATCTCCCAATTGTCATCTCAGCGGTCACATATCTGGTAGACGGTATTCTTCAGCTCCTTGTGATACACCTCACATATGCGTCCAAAGGTGATATGCGCAGCCATGCTCTTTCAAATAGTCCAGCTTGGTGCATCCAGGTAGAAATCAATAGGCTCCGTTGTTGGCGCAAAGGTCCTCCCAGGTATCCAGACTTTGATCTTCCAGCGCTCCTCTTCCAGTACAGATGTAGAGAAAGTCCCCGTGAAGCTTGGTAATCCGATGTTCAAATACTTAGTGACTTCCTTCAAGACCTTTCCAAAAGGGGTGTCGTCATCCGGCTGAGTGAACTTGTTCCTGGGATCCGCCATCTATAGAGAAGAAAGAGAGGAGAATTAGAAATGAGTAGAGAAGAGAAATCTTGTGGCTCATTCTAGTGGTCGCATCCCACAGTCAGTGTGTGCTCTGATACCATCTTGTAGCGACAAGACCTCAAATGGTCAAGTTTCTGTGCATCAGTGTCATCCCTAGATCGGTAATGCTGACACGCATAGTACTCGAGGAATTATAATAGAGTTTCAGTCGCACACTTATTACATCGAGTCCTCATAAAGAGTATGATTACATAAATAAATCATGGTTGAGGGCCATCTAAACTAGATAATAGTGGAAGGCTTCGAAGGTAAAGTCCATTAACTCCAACGGCATAGTTGAGTGCAAAACAACGACCTATCGCACCTTATTCATCGTCTGAGTAGTCTGCAACATAAGACGTTGTAGACAAAAATGGGTCAGCACATGGAATATGATGGCATAGTTACATTGTAAAGCAATGACAATGCAAATACTATATCTACATGCAATATTTGGCTGGTGGAGGCTGTAAGTTTCATGGTTTTTCATAAATCTAGTTTTTCCCTATAACAAAGGAATAAATTTATTTAACTACTCCCATGTTGCCCATTATTTGAGAAGGTTCCTCCAACTCAAATCCCAATTAAAAGTATCATCATTAACCCAACATCAAAATTAATTAGAGTAACGTGTTGAGATCACATCAATAGATTCAAGTACTAGATACTCAAGACATCCATAACTGGGGACACGGCTAACCATGATTAGTTTATACACTCTGTAGAGGTTTGCGCACTTCTCCCCACAAGACTCGACCGCATCCATGATAGGATGATCGAGACATAGCCTTTCTGAAGCATTAACTCTCTACTCCTGCAGACAAAGCATTCACCTACAACCCTCTACATCCGCTAGTCTACCGCTTCAAGAGCTCACGCAACTTACTCAACTATGCCAGAGCCCATAATGGCTTGTGGCTGCACACAGAAGTTTCTAGTATGAATAATCTTATGGTCCCTTTGAGCCTGAGTGGCATTCCATAGAATAATCACACGGGTACTCCGGGATTTCCAAAACAGACAACACTGGGTACTCCAGGTGCCTCAACCAATCCACCCTAATTTGTATTAAAGTTGCCACCTTAATGTTATCCAATTAAAATAACTCTCAAGCTTCCATGTGTGAATCAAGATCCAATCCCCGTCTACGAGCATGGCTAAGCAATAATAAGCATAACGTATATTCCCGGGGTGATCAAAAGGTATTAGGTTCCTACCTCAAATACTACAACCAAAATCACATGTTCCCAATCCTACCAATGCAAATATTTGTGGGGCAGAACTAGTTCATAGTAAAAACTGGGTATAAAAGAGTATGATCAAAGTGTAACTTGCCTTGCTGACGATCTGCAAACTCTAGAGATTCATAGTAACAAGCTTCGCACTGCAGGTAATCTAGCGTTGACAAACAATATCATACATAAGCAATCACTCAGTCGAAACACAAGAAAACTCGAGAAAAGATCCAAATCGTACATGTAACATCCCAAATTTCCAATTTGGAATGTTATACATAGATCATCATGCATATCATATTTTATTGCATTGTTGGCTCGATCCTAGAAATTCTACGCAACTCAAAGACCCTCGGAGAGAGTTGGGGATTTCGTTATTTTCATATTTGGGGTTTTTCTCAGATTTTGAAAATAGGATCATTGATTTTATTTATTTTATCTTCAATTATTTATACTACCAAAAATTTAGAGAGGGAATAAAATGACTTTCCCAAAATAAAGAAATAATGAAGATTTAATAAAAAATCAAATAAGATTTATTTTGGAGTTTTTCGCTTTTTATTTGAATTTAGGAAAAATACGCGTTTTTCAAAATTGCATTTAGATCCCAAATAAATGTTCATCTAGTCCGCTTGATTTTAGAAGTTGGGGAAAATTTATTTCGGATTTCGAGTCCGCTTAGTATTTATTTTATTTTTCTACCGAGCGTAATGTTTTAAAAAGCGCGCGCCGACTCGTCAGCCGTACCAGCGGGACTCCGCTCGAGGCGCTTATATAAAGCGGGACCGACCCCGACCCGCCAGATCCGACGCCGCGGGCAAGACGCCAAACCCTAACCTAATCCCGACGCCGCCCAAGCCGCTGCCGGAGCCGCCGCCTCCGCCGCCAGATCCCGAGGTTCGCATCGCCTCGATTCGCGTGTCGCGGTTTTCTTAAAACCGCGGTTTTCTTAAAAACCGAGCGGTTTTTCTTTACTGTTTTTCGTTTTTAGATTCGTTTTATTTTAGTTTTCGGTTTTTTTCCCGGTTTAGGTTAATTAGCGGACGTTCGTCCGTTAGTTCGTCTTAGCGAAAGATTTTCATCAGATTTGTTGCATTAACGAACGTTCGTTCGTTAATCTGTTCGTCGTTTTTCTTTTTCTCGGATTTTCCACGGTTATTTTCTGATCCGATTTTCGTCTTATTATAACTTTTCGCTCGTTTATCAGAATCAGGCGATTCAAGCGCCTGGAGTTTCGTCTGGAAACCCTCTTTCCGAATAATCTACTTAAACAAGTTTTTGCTTCTGTAAAATTTGACTTAGATCCAGATTAGTAAAACGAAGCTGTTTTCTTTCGCCGTTTGACTTTCGTTACTTTATTTGAGTTGATTCTTTTTGCAAACCGGAGTTCTTAAGTTGAATATTCTGGTTGGAACTTTTGTTCGAGTTTTACCTGTGCATTAGATGAGTACTTATTGTATGCTTGTTTGTTGTCTACGATAGAATACCCGGAGTGCGCCGCCTGTTACTTCTAGTCTCTAGGTTTCGCGGATCATCAGCAAGGCAAGTAACACTTGATCATACCCTTTCTACTACCCAGTTTTTATGCATTAGATCTATCCTCAAACATTGCATGATTAGGATCTAATTAAATTGTGGGATGGGAAGTAGATGAGGTAGTACCTATTACCTGTTTTATTATCAAACCTTTGGGAGTTACTTCTACGTTTTCTTGTTATGCCATGCTATGCTAGTAGACGTGGATTGGGTGAGTGAATATCCATGACAGATGTGAGATTTTTAATTACTAGTTTATTTAAGGTGGTAACTTAAACACACATCTGGGTGGATTGAGGCATCTGTTTTCTAGCATGACTTGCCTGTATTTCTTCGGACCGCCACCCAGGCTCAAAGGGATCATGAGATTATTCAAACTAGAAACTTACATGTGCAGCCACATGTTATTATGGGCTCTAGCATAGTTGACTAAGTTGTGCGAACTCTTACGGGGTGGACTAGCAGATGTAGGGGATGTAGGTTGGTACGGTCTACCCCTCATGTAAGGTGCTAGTGCTTCTGAAAGACTATGTCTCGGCCATCCGCTTCTCAAACACCATGTAAAGGGAAACCAAGCGGAGGCGATCGAGTCATGTGGGGAAAGTGCAAACCTCTGCAGAGTGTATAAACTAATCATGGTTAGCCGTGTTCGGTTATGGACATCTTGAGTATCTAGTACTTGATTATCATGTGAATCTCATCATGTTACTTTAATTAATATTGTTGGGTTTTTAATGAGTACTTTTTAATTGGGATTGAGGATGATGTCAACCATTCTCAATGTTTAACAACCACCGTGATAGTTAAATAAATTTATTCCTTTGCAGTAGGGAAAAATTGGCTTTATGCAAAAAGTGTAACCGTAGAGCTTTACCACCAGCCAAATATGCATGTAGTATAGCCGATCTCCATTGTTATTCTCAATGTGTTACATTGCCAAGATATTCCATGTGTCGACCCGTTTGAGCTGCAACGTTTCATGTTGCGAGATTTTTCGCAACGCACAGTAAGGTGCTTTTAGGTCGTGGTTCTATACTCAGTGATGCCGTGAGTTGATGGACTCACTTATCTTCCAAGCTTTCCGCTGTTATCGTATTAGATGGCCTTAAGCCATATTTATTTCAATAAGTTCTCTTTTGAGACATTCGATGTAATAAGTGTGTGATTGCTACTCTGTTCTAAATCCTCCAAGTACTGTGTGGTGTCAGCATTACTGATCCAGGGATGACACTGAGCACAGAGATCAGATTGTTTGAGGTCTGGTCGCTACAGTACACGAAACATGCAACGGCTTAAACTAACAAGAGTCAAAACCTAGTAGCATTATTAACATGTGAATTAGATCTTAATAGAAAGTACAAGTGATTAGCTACGATTCGCAAAAAGATTCAACTCAAACGGAGCAAAGAAACTCAAAATACGAACGAAACAAGATCGTTTACTAATCTGGACTGAAGTCAAATTTTATAGTACCAAAATCATGTTCAAGTGGATTAACTGGAAAGAGGGCTTCGAGACGAAGATTTTGGCGTTGGTTCTATCTAATTTGGATAAACGACTAAAAAGTTATACTAGTTTGAAAATCAAGGGCTGAATCACGATAAAAATAATCGCAGATAACTCCCTGGCAAAAATAAAATAAAAAGAAAATACTAACGAATGAACGTTCGCTATCTGATCCTAAACGGTGAACAACGTTCATTAAAATGAACGAACGGATGAACGTCCGCTAAATAAATAAACCGACGAAAACATAACCGATCTAATGAAAAAAAACAGAACTTGGGTTTATATAAAACCACAGTTTTATACCTAAACCAAAGACCGGCATGGCGTGGCGGCAATGGCCTCAAAGAAGTCCGTGGCGCATGGCTTGGGTGACGTATTGCGGCGTGGCACGGGCATTGGCGGTGGCGCAGAGGCGGCGGCGGCGCTGCTTTGCAGCAAGGGTTGTGTTGGTCATAAGGGCTTGGTGGCAAGGGACGATGGCCGAGGCGCAGTTATAAAAGGGGGTGCCCATCTTGGCCAAGGGGCCAAGCGGCGGCGCGTGAGGAGCTCGGACTCCTCGAGTCCATGAGGCGACGACGCTGAGGAAAAGGATGGAAGGTGGCGGGCAGGGCCGGGCCAACGGCCCAGTTTGGTCTGTGAACTTTTTTTTTAAAAAAAACTTCCCCTGAAAAAGAAAAATCCTAATAAAATATAAAAAAATTCTAAAAATGCCAAAAACAATTTACACCGTCTAAATGGTATATTTAGAACAAAGTGAACATTTTTCTGGCCTAAAATGCAATTTTGAAAAAAATGCATATTTTTCTAATTCAAATAAAATAGCAAATAAAATACCAGACAAAACATAATTTGATTTTAAAATTCATTCTCCAATATTTCTCTGAATTTGAAGAAGTCATATTATCTTCTCTCGTTTATTTTTAATATTGGAAATAAATGGAGAGAAAAATAATAAAATCAGATTGATCCTTTCTTCAAATTTGAACATAAATTCAAATATGAATTTTGTGAAACCTCCAACTGTCTCCGTGGGTCCTTGAGTTGCTTAAGTTTTCTAGGATCACAACCAAATGCAAGAATAAATATGATATGTATATGATGTTCTATGTATACCATCCAAATTGAAAATTGGGATGTTATATCCAAAAATTATGGAAAATTAGGACCACATGAGAAATTTGTATATTAATCTTCTTCAAAAATAATCAACTCAAAATCACTGTTCTGTTAAAAATGGGAGTTATTTTCGTGAGCGCAACAGTTTCTGTTTTTCAGCAAGATCAAATCAACTGTCACCAACATGATCCCAAAGGCTTTACTTGGCACTTTATTGAAACAAAAACAATAAAACATGATTACTACAGTAGCATAATCATGCGAACACACAAAAACAATAGATAAAAGTGTAGGGTTGCCTCCCAACAAGGGCTTTTCTTCAATGCCTTTTAGCTAGGCATGATGATCAGCGGCACTCGAGTGAGTGTCGTGTCCCCAGCCCCCGGCGTGATGTTCTTCGACCGAGGGTGGAAGACGTTCGCCGGATCCATAGCTTGACGGCGGGGTTCACCTCCATTTCAAGTTAATGGATGGTGACCTCCTCGCCGTCAAGGTCTTGGGGACTATGGAACCGGTGCGCTGCTGTGGACAGCTCCTCGGATAGCTAAGGCTCCTCCTCGAGCGAGAGTGACGAGGAGGGGAGCGACAGCCGACGACGAGGGGATGGCGGGTCCGACTAGGCGTCGGACACCGCTGCCTCAAGGCCACGGCGACCCGTCTCTGTGTCGCTGCCTTGAACTCCCCGGGCCGCCTCCTTGGGGGTGGCGTGGGAGGCTGCGGAAGAGGAAGAGGGGATGGTGGCAAAGCCGTCATGTCCGAGCACGAGGCGAGGAGCCCTTGACAGCGTGCCGATGTCCCACCACCCTCTTCAAGCTCGCCTCGACGCCTGTCTCCGCCAAGCTCTGGCCGGCCCCGGGTGTTCTCTTGGTGTCTTGGCGCCTGTGGCTCTCCGGGATCGCCTCATGCCCGCCACCTTGCGCAGCTCTCGGGGGCGGGCGGCCACCGCCACGCCTCCTAGGCGCCTCGCCTTCTCCGACAAGCTCCTCTTGCCGGGCCTCCTTCCCAAGCAAGCTTTGCTGGGGCTCCTTGACCTACCTCCCAACTCTGAACAGAGAAACAGAGAGGATCACGGCACCTTATCTTTTAATTTGTAAGCCCTCGGGCCTCAGCTGCATTTAAGGACTTGTAATCCTCTCTATCATGTTTTCATCCTCTATGGACTTGTACTAAATTGGATGTTTTAATGAAAAAGAGGGGAAAGCTTGCGGACCGAAGTCTTTTACTTGATTGCGTGCCTTGTGTGTTCTTACGCTATCGGGAGCTTGCCGGGCGAACACGCTTACGAAGCCGCAGGACAGCCACTGGCGGTGTTGCCCAACAAGCAACCTTGCCGGGCCGATTATGACGCTTAACTTGTCGAGCAGGCTCGAAAGCAAGATAAGGTGCGGCGCTGCACACTTGTGTTTGTTGAGCGGACTCGGAAACAAACCAAGCACGAATCGGGCCACGATTCGGCTCCTCCACATACGGGTTTTACAAGACACGCTTGCTTTCAAGACGCAGCCCGCATTTCCGGTCCATAAGAGGATGCATGACGAGGGACGAAAAACTTATCGATATCGCAGCCCCCAGAACTCTAGCTTGCCGGAGACGAATCTTAGCGCATGAGACCCAGAGGTTGGCTCGAGGAAGAACCTTATAATCGGCAGCCCAGCGACCACAGCTTGCGGGCACAGTCTGGTGTGATTTTCAGTTCCTCCTTGTTGCTGCAATTTCAGCCATGAAAACAGCTGAGATAGATCAATGACTTCATTATCTACATGTATATGTACGTAAGCCTTGATTTTGCAACACGATGCCGCATTTTGCCCTTCGTATGTTTGTACTCTTACGCCGGGAGCTTGCGAGGCGTAACACGCTTGTCGGCAGGGACAGCCCATGGCGGTGTTGCTTCGACAAACAACCTCGCCTGCGATTATGACGCTTACCTTGCCGAAAGGCTCGAAAGCAAGATAAAGGTGCAGCAACACACTTGTGTTTGTTGAGCGGACTCGGAAACAAAACAAAGCACGAATCGACCACGACTTGGCTCCTCTCGCGCACAAGCCTCTCATAATGAAGGACATCTCACGGCAGGGGCTTGCCACGTTACACCCTCTACCTTACATCCTTTGTGCGCTTTACCCTACGCTTCTAGGTAACTTGCGGTGCTTAACACGCTTGTCGAGTCACGAACATCAGCCAGCTCACCGCTGGTGTCGCTCGCCCGCAAGCAACCTCGCCGTCCAATCGCGACGACTTAACCTGCTGAGCAGACTCGAAATGAAACAAGAAGCGAAGCTGGTCGCGCTCACTTTTTACTCGTTGAGTGTGTTGAAGCAAAGTAAGGTGCGGCTATTCACAAGCAGTGCTCCTCCGCACAGAGCTTTGCGCACAAAGCGACCTAACGCGACGAGATATAACATAAAAAAGCATGGAATTAAAGAGTGCTCCGCACAAAGGCTTGAGCAACTTAGCTTTTCTTTTCTTGTTTCTTTGCACTTCTTGGTGGAGCTCGATGGCGCGCTCCTCGGCAGCAGCAAGACCGGAGGTGCGTTTGCGGAACGAGCACGAGCTGTCCTCGCCCGGCTTATAGCGCTCCGATGGGTCACGCTTGTCGGAGTGTACGCCGAGCCGCCCTTGTCGGACTGAAGCTCGATGGCGCGTCCTCGACGACAGCGAAGGCTGTGGAAATGCGCTTGCCGGGCGGAGGGGAGCGGAGAGGCAGCGAGGTCTGAACATGCTCGGACTCCTAGTAGCGATAGGAGAGCAGAGTCCTCCGGCGCTTCGCTTTGCTCTTGCATGGACAAGAGTCCGGAGCATCCCGCGAGCCTCGGCTTATTCTGCCCCAGAAGCGGATACCACCTCTCGTGGTATGGCGCCGCAGGTCGCCTGTGCTAAGGTGGACGTGGATCTGCGGAGACCGAGGCGCGGTCATCCGCCCTGCCTCGATTCGTGGCGCCGCGAAGTGCCTCGCGGTGTCCACCCTTCGCTAGCGCTCTCCTCCGCCCACCGGCTCCGGTGGCGGCGGGTGAGACGCAGACGGTCTACAACCTTGAAGCCTCGTCTTGAGGCCATGACGCAGATTGTCGGCGAATTTGCTCGATAAACCGAGAGGTTGATGAAGAGCGCTGCCGCTAACGCCGGATCAGTCCGCACAACCTCGACGCCTTTACCTGGCGCGCTAAAGATGTCGGCGCGCGGGCGGCGCTGGTGGCACGCCTGACGGGACACCTATGGGGCGGGAGCCCTTCGTGTGTTGACGAGGCGGAGGAGGCACAGAGAGCGGACGAGGCGATGCGCTGGGCGGATTTTACCCGGCAGCCGCGATGGTCGCGTAAAACCCTACTGCTGCTTTGTGTTGTATTTGATCTTGCTCAAGAATGCGGCGAATGGTGGTGTGGTGTATGGAACCACCAATCCCAAGCGCTAGAGTTGCCAAGGTTCAACCTCCCCACGTTATGCATGGGCCTCCTTTTATAGGGCAAGGGTCACCGACAGTGTCAACGAGGGGTAGAGGGTAAAAATGTAAAAGAGGTGGTAGTTGGAAGCAGGCGGAACAAAGCAGTGCAGCTGATTGCTTGAACAGTGGATTCTACCTACTTTTGTGAGGGGACAAGAGCATTTAATGCCGTCGCCGCCGCCCCAAAAGCTCCCGCCCTTGCGTCTCCGTTTGCCACGGCGATGGATCCACCGCCGTGGAGTGCCACCGCATCCTCAGTGCCTGACCACCCATCCGCCACGCTGCCTCGAAAGGGTGAAGGCGACGCGTGGGCGAATGATGAGCTGGAGTGCGCACGCATGGCGAGCTTCGCCATGCCAGTACCTTGCCGGGTCTTGATCTTGCGGCCCGGAGCTTGTCGGGCTTGTAGTCTTGTCGCTCCCGGGCCCT
>JAHHZJ010001999.1:0-33909 GCA_021437245.1 Aegilops speltoides
GTGCATCTAGGCGGATGGTAACAGGAGACAAGGGACACGATGTTTTTACCCGTGTTCGGGCCCTCTCGATGTAGGTAAAACCCTACTCTTGCTTGATTGATATTGATGATATGGGTTGTACAAGGGTGGATCTACCACGAGATCAAGGAGGCTAAACCCTAGAAGCTAGCCTATGGTATGATTGTTGTAATGGTTGTTCGTCCTACGGACTAAAACCCTCCGGTTTATATAGACACCGGAGAGGGCTAGGGTTACACAGAGTCGGTTACAATGGTAGGAGATCTACATATCCATATCGCCAAGCTTGCCTTCAACGCCAAGGAAAGTCCCATCCGGACACGGGACGAAGTCTTCAATCTTGTATCTTCATAGTCTTGGAGTCCGGCCGATGATGATAGTCCGGCTATCCGGACACCCCCTAGTCCAGGACTCCCTCAGTAGCCCCTGAACCAGGCTTCAATGACGATGAGTCCGGCGCGCATATTGTTCGGCATTGCAAGGCGGGTTCCTCCTCCGAATAATTTCATAGAAGATTTGTGAACACGAGGATAGTGTCCGGCTCTGCAAAATAATTTCCACATTCCACCGTAGAGAGAATAATATGTACACAAGTTCAATCTGCTGACGTATTTTGTGGCATGACGTCATACCACCACCAAGCCTTTACTTGAATCGTTTTTTATCATACCACCTCAGCGCGTTTAGCGAAGCGGTTTCCTTGGCATGTCTTGTCGAAGCAGAGATCGTGTTCCCCTTATTTCGGGATTCCCATCAATACGGACGTGGGTAACCCAACTGCACCATTGGTGGTGGCGCTTGGGATATAAGCGAGTTTTACCAGGCTGGTGGGGATGCATAGTCTTCATCCGCCCATATATAAGGGGATAAGGATCCAGCTTTTTTACCTACGCCTTCTTCCTCCTTTGCTTATCCATCTCCGCGCACTCGAGCTCCAGCGCCCAAGTTCGCACATCTCGCCTCAACCTTCTCCAGCCATGTTCGGAGCGGGAGGCAAGTGGATGGTCTACTCCGTTACGGAGGGGCACATCGAAAAACCACGTGGCGCCGGATACCTGTCCAAATGACATCGCGACCGGCTGCTCGACAAGGGCAGCTCATCCCCACCCCCAGGCCCCATGAGAGGGTCGATTCTTCCCCACTTCCTCCGCGGATGGGCTTCCCACTTCATCCCTTTGTCCGGGGCTCATGTACTACTACGGCTCGGACTTCCACGATCTGGCGCCAAACTTCATCCTCAACATCTCGGCATTTAGCGCCGTGTGCGAGGCCTTCCTCTCGCATCCAGCCCCACTTCGCCAGGCTAAAAACCTTCAACGCTGTCAAGGTAGTGAAGGGCGCCCAAGCGGAGCGCGGAGGCGCCATGGTGGGCAAATGCGCAACGCCCTCGGCTCGAGGGTGCCTTTGTGGAAACCATCAAAGGGTAGCAATCGGGTGGTTCTATATCACGAGCAGCTGTGACCCTAAATAGGCAGCGCCCCGAGTTCAGATCTGGTACCCCATGCAGCTCACCTCCGGAAAGAGAAGGGCTTGCTATGGGGCGTTCAAGGAGCCGACTGACTCGATCTGTCTCTGCACCTTGGTGAACAAGAAGCTCAAGCTTGTCAACGTGATCCAGTCATGCTCGTCGCCGGATTCTCCCCGCCAACAGCGGGTCTTCAATCTATGGGAGTTTGATCCGGCCTGCACCGACCCTTAGCGGGCTCTTCGACACAACGCACGGCTACCCGAGGGTGCTGTTCAAGGGCGGAGAAGCCCCGCATCCATAATCAAGATCGCAGATTCAAGACGTAAACGCCGGCGCGGTGCGGTAAGATATGTTATCCTTTATGGGACATTCATTTTTTTCATAGTTTGACTCTATTGCGGGATCTAAAATTCCCAATGCCTTTAACAAGACTGGCAGAGGACGTCCGGACAGGTTAACTGTCCGGCTCCCCTCCCCGAAGACCCAACGGATACCTATTTAACGGGGCTGCTAGTCCAGGCACTCTATGTGGTGCCGGAGAAGAAGGCCACGGGAACCCGAAGGAGTTCCCGGCTGTTGGGGAACGTAGTAATTTCAAAATTTTCCTACGCACACGCAAGATCAAGGTGATGCATAGCAACGAGAGGGGAGAGTGTTGTCTACGCACTCGCAGAGCCGAAGCGAAGCGCTGACGCAACGTAGAGGAAGTAGTCGACGCCCTCCCGGTCCAACCGATCCAAGCACCGTTATTCGCACCTCCGAGTTCTTGACACACGACAGCTCGATGACGCACTCGATCTCCGATCCAGCAGAGGCGCTGGGAGGAGTTCCACAAGACGACGGCGTGGTGACGATCTTGATGTTCTCTGTCGCGCAGGCTTCGCCTAAGCACCGCTACAATATGACCGAGGTGTAATATCGTGGAGGGGCACCGCACACGGCTAAGGAACGATCTTAATGATCAACTTGTGTGTCTAGGGTGCCCCCGCCCAGATATAAAGGAGGGAGGGAGGAGGAGGCCGGCCTAGGGAGGAGGCGCGCCATAGGGGGGGCAAACCTACTCCAAGTAGGTTTGGCCCCACTTTCCTATTAGGAGTAGGAGAAGGAAGGAAGAGGGGGGAGGAGAGAAGGAAAGGGGGGGCCGGCCCCCCTCCCAATTCAGATTGGGCTTGGGCGGGGCGCGCCCCCTCCCTTGCTCCTTCTCCCTCCTTTCCACTAAGGCCCAATAAGGCCCATATACTTACCGGGGTTCGGTAACCTCCTAACTCCAAAGATATTTCAATCTCACCCGAACCTTTCGGTGTCCAAATATATCTGTCCAATATATCAATCTTTATGTCTCGACCATTTCGAGACTCCTCGTCATGTCCGTGATCACATCCGGACTCAACAACCTTCGTACATCAAAATACATAAACTCATAATGAAACCGTCATCGAAACCTTAAGCGTGCGGACCCTACGGTTCGAGAACAATGTAGACATGACCGAGACACGTCTCGGTCAATAACCAATAGCGGGACCGGATGCCCATATTGGTTACTACATATTCTACGAAGATCTTTATCGGTCAAACCGCACAACAACATACGTTGTTCCTTTGTCATCGGTATGTTACTTGCCCGAGATTCGATCGTCGGTATCCAATACCTAGTTCAATCTCATTACCGGCAAGTCTCTTTACTCGTTCCGTAATACATCATCTCGCAACTAACTCATTAGTTGAAATGCTTGCAAGGCTTAAGTGATGTTTATTACCGAGAGGGCCCAGAGATACCTCTCCGACATTCGGAGTGACAAATCCTAATCTCGAAATACGCCAACTCAACAAGTACCTTCGGAGACACCTGTAGAGCACCTTTATAATCACCCAGTTACGTTGTGACGTTTGGTAGCACACAAAGTGTTCCTCTGGTAAACGGGAGTTGCATAATCTCATAGTCATAGAAACATGTATAAGCCATGAAGGAACCAATAGCAACATACTAAACGATCGGGTGCTAAGCTAACGGAATGGGTCATGTCAATCAGATCATTCAACTAATGATGTGACCTTGTTAATCAAATAACAACTCCTTGTTCATGGTTAGGAAACATAACCATCTTTGATTAACAAGCTAGTCAAGTAGAGGCATACTAGTGACACTCTGTTTGTCTATATATTCACACATGTATTATGTTTCCGGTTAATACAATTCCAGCATGAATAATAAACATTTATCATGATATGAGGAAATAAATAATAACTTTATTATTGCCTCTAGGGCATATTTCCTTGATCTCCCACTTGCACTAGAGTCAATAATCTAGATTACAAAGTAATGATTCTAACACCCATGGAGTCTTGGTGTTGATCATGTTTTGCTCATGGAAGAGGCTTAGTCAACGGTCCGCAACATTCAGATCCGTATGTATCTTGCAAATCTCTATGTCTCCCACCGACTAGATCCGGATGGAATTGAAGCGTCTCTTGATGTGCTTGGTTCTCTTGTGAAATCTGGATTCCTTCGCTAAGGCAATCGCCCAAGATTGTCACAAAAGATTTTCATTGGACCCGATGCAATAGGTATGACACCTAGATCGGATATGAACTCCTTCATCCGACTCCTTCATTGGCTGCTTCCGAAGCAGCTATGTATTCCGCTTCACACGTAGATCCCGCCACGACGCTTTGCTTTGAATTGCACCAACTGACAGCTCCACCGTTTAATGTAAACACGTATCCGGTTTGTGATTTAGAATCGTCCGGATCAGTGTCAAAGCTTGCATCAACGTAACCATTTACGATGAGCTCTTTGTCACCTCCATATACGAGAAACATATCCTTAGTCCTTTTCAGGTATTTTAGGATGTTCTTGACCGCTGTCCAGTGATCCACTCCTGGATTACTTTGGTACCTCCCTGCTAGGCTTATAGCAAGGCACACATCAGGTCTGGTACACAGCATTGCATACATGATAGAGCCTATGGCTGAAGCAGATCCATTTTGAACTTCTTCAAAACTTTGTCAAGGTATGTGCTTTGTGAAAGTCCAATTAAGCGTTTTGATCTATCTCTATAGATCTTAATGCCCAATATGTAAGCAGCTTCACCGAGGTCTTTCATAGAAAAACTTTTATTCAAGTATCCCTTTATGCTATCCAGAAATTCTATATCATTTCCAATCAATAATATGTCATCCACATATAATATTAGAAATGCTACAGAGCTCCCACCCACTTTCTTGTAAATACAGGCTTCTCCAAAAGTCTGTAAAACCCAAATGCTTTGATCACACTATCAAAACGTTTATTCCAACTCCGAGAGGCTTGCACCAGTCCATAAATGGATCGCTGGAGCTTGCACACTTTGTTAGCTCCTTTGGATCGATAAAACCTTCAAAGTTGCATCATATACAACTCTTCTTCCGTAAATCCATTCAGAATGCAGTTTTTACATCCATTTGCCAAATTTCATAATCATAAAATGCGGCAATTGCTAACATGATTCGGACAGACTTAAGCATCGCCACGGGTGAGAAGGTCTCATCGTAGTCAACCCCTTGAACTTGTCGAAAACCTTTTGCAACAAGTCAAGCTTTGTAGACGAGAACATTACCGTCGTCGTCGGTCTTCTTCTTGAAGATCCATTTATACTCAATTGCTTGCCGACCATCGGCAAGTCAACCAAAGTCCATACTTTGTTCTCATACATGGATCCCATCTCGATTTCATGGCTTCAAGCCATTTTATGGAATTTGGGCTCACCATCGCTTCTTCATAGTTCGTAGGTTCATCATGATCTAGTAGCATGACTTCCGTAATAGGATTACCGTACCACTCAGTGCGGATCTTACTGCTCGACCCACGAGGTTCTCAGATTAACTTGATATGAAGTTCTATGATCATCATCATCAACTTCCTCACTAGTTGGTTTTGACGCCACGTAAACCGGTTCTGTGATGTATTATTTTCCAACAAGGGAGTAGGTACAATTACCTCATCAAGTTCTACTTTCCTCCTACTCACTTCTTTCGAGAGAAACTCCTTCTCTAGAAAGGATCCATTCTTAGCAACGAATGTCTTGCCTTCGGATCTGTGATAGAAGGTGTACCCAACTGTCTCCTTTGGGTATCCTGTGAAGACACATCTCGATTTGGGTTCGAGCTTATCAGGTTGAAGCTTTTTCACATAAGCATCGATCCCCAAACTTTAAGAAACGACAACTTTGGTTTCTTGCCAAACCATAGTTCATAAGGTGTCGTCTCAACAGATTTCGACGGTGCCCTATTTAACGTGAATGTGGCCGTCTCTAAAGCATAACCCCAAAACGATAGCGGTAAATCTGTAAGAGACATCATTGATCGCACCATATCAAGTAAAGTACGATTCTGACGTTCGGACACACCATTTACGCTGTGGTGTTCGGGTGGTATGAGTTGTGAAACTATTCCACATTATTTTAAGTGTAGACCAAACTCGAACTCAAATATTCTCCTCCACGATCGATCGTAGAAACTTTATTTTCTTGTTACAATGATTTTCAACTTCACTCTGAAATTCTTTGAACTTTTCAAATGTTTCAGACTTATGCTTCATTAAGTAGATATACCCATATCTCGCTTAAATCATCTGTGAAGGTGAGAAAATAACGATATCCGCCACGAGCCTCAACATTCATCGGACCGCATACATCTCAGTATGTATGATTTCCAACAAATCTGTTGCTCTCTCCATAGTACCGAGAACGGCGTTTTGTCATCTTGCCCATGAGGCACGGTTCATAAGTACCAAGTGATTCATAATCAAGAGGTTCCAAAAGTCCATCAGTATGGAGTTTCTTCATGCGTTTTACACCGATATGACCTAAACGGCACTGCCATAAATAAGTTGCACTATCATTATCAACTCTGCATCTTTTGGTTTCAACACTATGAATATGTGTATCACTACTATCGAGATTCATCAAAAATAGACCACTCTTCAAGGGTGCATGACCATAAAAGATATTACTCATATAAATAGAACAACCATTATTCTCTGATTTAAATGAATAACCGTCTCGCATCAAACAAGATCCAGATATAATGTTCATGCTCAACGCCGCACCAAATAACAATTATTTAGGTCTAATACTAATCCCGAAGGTAGATGTAGAGGTAGCGTGCCGACCGCGATCACATCGACTTTGGAACCGCTTTCCCACGCCGCATCGTCACCTCGCCCTTTGCCGGTGTTCGCTAATCCGTAGTCCCTATTTCGAGTTGCAAATATTAGCAATGTAACCAAGATCAAATACCCGGTGCTCTGCGAGCATTAGTAAGGTACACATCAGTAACATGTATATCACATATACCTTTGTTCACTTTGCCATCCTTCTTATCCGCCAAATACTTGGGGCAGTTCTGCTTCCAGTGTCCGGTCTACTTGCAATAGAAGCACTCGGTTTTGCATAGGTCCGACTTGGGTTTCTTCTCTTGAGCGCAACTTGCTTGCCGTTCTTTTGAAGTTCCTATTCTTCTTCCCTTTGCCCTTCTTCTTGAAACTGGTGGTCTTGTTAACCATCAACACTTGATGCTCCTTCTGATTTCTACCTCCGCAGCCTTTAGCATTGCGAAGAGCTCGAATCGCCTTATCCATCCCTTGCATATTATAGTTCATCACGAAGCTCTTGTAGCTTGGTGGAAGTGATTGGAGAATTTCATCAATGACGCTATCATCCGGAAGAGTAACTCCCGGTTGAATCAAGTGATTACAATACCTGGACATCTTGAGTATGTGCTCACCGACGTAACTATTCTCCTCCATCTTGCAGCTATATAACTTATTGGAGACTTCATATCTCTCAATCGGGCATTCTTCTAGAATATTAACTTCAACTCTGGAACATCTCATATGCTCCATGACGCTCAAAACGCCGTTGAAGTCCCGGTTCTAAGCCGTAGCATGGCACATTGAACTATCGAGTAGTCATCGCTTTGCTCGCCAGACGTTCTTAACGCCGTCGGCCAGCATCTGCAGCAGTTCGCACCCAGCGGTGCTTCCAGGCGTAATTTTTCGTCAGGCACAATGAGGATAATCCTCGTTACGGACCCGATCCGCGTAGTTGCTACCATCATCTTTCAACTTAGCTTTCAAGGAACGCATTAAAATTCAACGGAACAACAAAGACGGGCCATCTATCTACAATCAACATAGACAAGCAAGATACTATCGGTACTAAGTTCATGATAAATTTAAGTTCAATTAATCATATTACTTAAGAACTCCCACTTAGACAAACATCTCTAGTCATCTAAGTGATCACGTGATCCAAATCAACTAAACCATAACCGATCATCACGTGAGATGGAGTATTTTCAATGGTGAACATCTTATGTTGATCATATCTACTATATGATTCACGCCGACCTTTCGGTCTCCGTGTTCGAGGCCATATCTGCATATGCTAGGCTCGTCAAGTTTAACTCGAGTATTCTGCGTGTGCAAAACTGGCTTGCACCCGTTGTAGATGGACGAGAGCTTATCACACCCGATCATCATGTGGTGTGCGGGCACGATTTAACTTTGGCAACGGTGCATACTGTGGAGAACACTTCTTGATAATTTTAGTGAGAGATCATCTTAAAATGCTACCGTCAATCAAAGCAAGATAAGATGCATAAAGGATAAACATCACATGCAATCAATATAAGTGATATGATATGGCCATCATCATCTTGTGCTTGTGATCTCCATCTCCAAGCACCATCATGATCACCATCGCCACCGGCGCGACACCTTGATCTCCATCGTAGCATCGTTGTCGTTACGCCATCTAT
Source organism: Aegilops speltoides (assembly GCA_021437245.1). Classification (NCBI taxonomy): domain Eukaryota; kingdom Viridiplantae; phylum Streptophyta; class Magnoliopsida; order Poales; family Poaceae; genus Aegilops; species Aegilops speltoides. The sequence goes on from JAHHZJ010001999.1 coordinate 8,285, forward strand.
TGCTTCTACGACTATCGCTACCGCCTAGTGATAGAGTAAAGCAATTCTGTATGCTTGCATTTCATACAATAAAGCGACAACCATATGGCTCCTGCCAGTTGCCGATAACTTTGGTTACAAAACATGATCATCTCATACAATAAAATATAGCATCATGTCTTGGCCATATCACATCACAACATGCCCTGCAAAAACAAGTTAGACGTCCTCTACTTTGTTGTTGCAAGTTTTACGTGGCTGCTACGGGCTTAAGCAAGAACCAATCTCACCTACGCATCAAAACCACAATGATAGTTTGTCAAGTTGATGCTGTTTTAACCTTCGCAAGGACGGGCGAGCCACACTCGGTTCAACTAAAGTTGGAGAAACCGACACCCGCTAGTCACCGTGTTCATAGCACGGCGGTAAAACCAGTCTCGCGTAAGCGTCACGCGTAATGTCGGTCGGCCGCTTCATCCAACAATACCGCCGAACCAAAGTATGACATCGGTAAGCAAGATGACTTATATCGCCCACAACTCACTTGTGTTCTACTCGTGCATATAACATCAAACCATAAAAACCTAGGCTCGGATGCCACTATTGGGGACCGTAGTAATTTCAAAATTTTCCTACGCACACGCAAGATCAAGGTGATGCATAGCAACGAGAGGGGAGAGTGTTGTCTACGCCCTCGTGAACCCAAGCGCGAGCGCTGACGCAACATAGAGGAAGTAGTCGTACGTCCTCCCGGTCCAACCGATCCAAGCACCGTTACTCCGGCACCTTCGAGTTCTTGACACACGTACAGCTCGATGACGCACCCCGATCTCTGATCCAGCAGAGGCGCGGGGAGGAGTTCCGTCAGCACGATGGCGTGGTGACGATCTTGATGTTTTCCTGTCGCAGGGCTTCGCCTAAGCACCGCTACAATATGACCAAGGTGTAATATCATGGAGGGGGGCACCGCACACGGCTAAGGAACGATCTCAATGATCAACTTGTGTGTCTAGGGTGCCCCCCCGCCCCCGTATATAAAGGAGGGAGGGAGGAGGAGGCCGGCCTAGAGAGAGGAGGCGCGCCATAGGGGGGGCAAACCTACTCCAAGTAGGTTTGGCCCCCCTTTCCTATTAGGAGTAGGAGAAGGAAGGAAGAGGGGAGAGAAGGAAGGGGGCCGCCCCTCCCAGTCGGATTGGGCTTGGGGGCGTGCCCCTCCCTTGCTCCTTCTCCTCCTTCCACTAAGGCCCAATAAGGCCCATATACTTACCGGGGGTTCGGTAACCTCCCTAACTCCCAGATATTTCCAATCTCACCCGAACCTTTTCGGTGTCCAAATATATCCGTCAATATATCAATCTTTATGTCTCGACCATTTCGAGACTCCTCGTCATGTCCATGATCACATCCAGACTCGAACAACCTTGGTACATCAAAATACATAAACTCATAATGAAACTGTCATCGAAACCTTAAGCGTGCGGACCCTACAGTTCGAGAACAATGTAGACATGACCGAGACACGCCTCCGGTCAATAATCAATAGCGGGACACGGATGCCCATATTGGTTCCTACATATTCTACGAAGATCTTTATCGGTCAAACCGCACAACAACATACGTTGTTCCTTTGTCATCGGTATGTTACTTGTCCGAGATTCGATCGTCGGTATCCAATACCTAGTTCAATCTCGTTACCGCAAGTCTCTTTACTCGCTCCATAATACATCATCTCGCAACTAACTCATTAGTTGAAATGCTTGCAAGGCTTAAGTGATGTGTATTACCGAGAGGGCCCAGAGATACCTCTCCGACATTCGGAGTGACAAATCCTAATCTCGAATACGCCAACTCAACAAGTACCTTCGAGACACCAGAGCACCTTTATAATCACCCGATTCGTTGTGACGTTTGGTAGCACACAAAGTGTTCCTCCGTAAACGGAGTTGCATAATCTCATAGTCATAGGAACATGTATAAGTCATGAAGGAAGCAATAGCAACATACTAAACGATCGGGTGCTAAGCTAACGGAATGGGTCATGTCAATCGATCATTCAACTAATGATGTGACCTTGTTAATCAAATAACAACTCCTTGTTCATGGTTAGGAAACATAACCATCTTTGATTAACAAGCTAGTCAAGTAGAGGCATACTAGTGACACTCTGTTTGTCTATATATTCACACATGTATTATGTTTCCGGTTAATACAATTCCAGCATGAATAATAAACATTTATCATGATATGAGGAAATAAATAATAACTTTATTATTGCCTCTAGGGCATATTTCCTTCACCGGCGCCAGGTGGTATCGGACTCATCGTCCGATGGCTCCGAGGCGGACTCCTCCCCCGAAGACGAGGAGGAGAAAGAGGACTCTCCCCAGGAGGGGGGAGAGAGGAAGAGGGGAAGGACCCTTCCTCCGGATAGCTCCGCCAACGCAAACGTTGGCGACGAAGGGTGGCCCTCAAGGGCCAAGCCTCCGACAAGATCGTAAGTATCCGGACTCCTGAATGATTTATAATTTCTCTTTCGTGCCACATGTTGTCCTTCTAATGCCGCACACTACCTGTAGTCCGGCCGAGGATGATCTTCCCACTTCATCGAGCGGGTCCTTTGCTCCGTCGGATGTGGATTCCATTCCGACCGCCTCCACCCCTTGTGATGCTGACGACGCCGAGGTGGGATCCCAGGAGGGGACCCATTAGGAGGAGGCTCCGGAGGTGCCGCAAGGCAGCCTCCGGACTTTGCGCCAGACTCGTGCGGAACCCACAAAGTGGTTCGGAGTCCAAGCAAGCGACCCCTTCAGAAGAAGGGCAAGACCGTGACCGCAGCCTCCGCCCAACCGAGGCGCCAGACAACTTGTTGAGGCGCCAACGGCGCTTCCATCGAGGAAGAACACCGTACTATCATGAGTGCGGTGATTCGAAGGTTCTTCGCCAAGAGCGGGCTGACTGAAGCTCGCAGCAGCCTTCTAACAGGCTTTGAGGTAAGAAGTTTTAAAATATGTAATGTAATACCGCATAGACAGAGCCCCGATGCTCGGTTCGGTGCTCGGAAAGAAAAACCGGACCGAGGATCTAAAAAGATATATGCAGGATGCTAAAATTATGTCAATATGGGTTTGCAGGCTGCTGCGCTGCCGACCTCTACCCGACCGATCATGGAGGTCGGTGCTTTGAAGCAAGACCTCGGCGGTCGAGCACGAGCTCGGCCTTGCCAAGAAGCAGCTCGAGGACAAAGAAGGTGAGTAACACCGCATTAAATTTGTACCTTACAGAAAAGGATTTTGGTTGCAATAGAAATAACAAGGATAACATGGGTACTGCAGGGGCCACGAACAAGGTGGCGACCCTAAAGGAGGCCGTGTCCGCGGCCGAACGTAATGCGGCCGCGGAACAAGCGGAGCGAGAGAAGCAGGAGGCGCGGGTGGCGGAGGTGCGGCAAGAGCTTCAGGCTCTCATGGAAAAGCATGAGAGTTTGGAGCGCGACTTGAAGACTCGAGAGTCCGAGCTTGCCTCGGCTCCTGAAAGTGACAAAGCCGCTAAGGCCGAGGCCCATAAGGCCCTCCAGGAGATTGAGGCGGTGAAGAAAATAGCGGCGGGTAAGGCATTTTTCATGCAAAGCAAGCATGTGAATGTAAATTACATTACTTACCCGATTTCGAGCTCTCCACGGGCGTTCGCAGATCTGCCTCATGGCGTGTCCGATGCCGCCGATTCTACCGAGCCGAGGAGGGAGCTCAATGGAGAAGTTCTTCGGTCTCAAGATGCCGAGGCGGACATCCGGTGCTTTTTAGCGACCGGTGAAGCGCTGGTCGAGCTCCACAAGGTAGCCGAAAGCGAGCCATGAAGGGCCTCATAGTCCGGCTGTGGCCTGAAGAGGCCATGCCTGGGAGCTACTTCGCTCTTGTGCGGCGGCTGGTGGATGCATGCCCCTGGGTGGAGGTCATCAAGCGCTCCGCCTGCATTGAAGGTGCCCGTCGTGCCCTTACCCGCGCAAAGGTGCACTGGGGCAGGCTGGATGCTGAGAGGCTTATCATGGACGCGCCACCGGCGGGCACGGAGTATCATACGCCCAAAATGTATTATAAGAGTGTCCTGAAGGGTGCCCACAAGATTGCGGATGAATGCCCCAAAGATGTAATTTTTTAGTAGACTCGCAATGTGTTATCCTGTGCGCTGAAAACTTTGTTCATATGCGCTAAGCAACGCTTATTAATTTAAAATATTACCTTCTGTGCGGCCGTTTATCAAATCTGAAAGATGGCAAGTCGTCGGCTTCAGCCCCCATGCCACGAGTCTTTGGGGTGTTGGGATAAACTTGAGCGCTCTTGTTCCCATTTTGGGTCCATCTAGGAGGCGCCAACACAACGAACAAGGCAACCGGACTTATAATGCTTGAACACTCTCACTTAGCCATAGAATTCTATAATTTTAAATTTGGTGAAGCCCCTAGTGTTCGAAGACCGAATTGGGGTGCTATCCACGCTGGGCGGACACACCGGTTCCTCGCTCTAAGCGGCATAAGTCTTTAGGGACTCAAAAGACCTCTCGAACAGCGACCAGCTCTAGCCTTATCATGACGGTCAGTTTTAGCTTTTCCATCGAGGCGCCGCCCAGCTCAACCGGGCGCAATCGCGATGGTTCTCCCATGCTACCTTAGCCGATAGAACGGAACGTAAGGTACCAAAACATGGGTGCCGGGCAAACCCAACTATTGACCCAAGACATGATTCGGAGCCGATGCATATAATGCTATAAGTTCGGGGTGCCGCACTTGAAAAAGTGTTCGGACTTATCACACCGTAGTGCGGGGATCATAAGCCCCTGGTGTATTCGGACGTACCAAAGTGTACGGATGCAAGATGTCATAAATGAACATATATGTAAAAAAGAAATGCAATTATAAGCAAAAAGTGATGTATTGTTTATTCAAGGAATTCTGCTATGAATGCAGAACGATACAAATAGTGCGGTAAGCAAGGGTTTGGACTACTAGACATGTCCCCCTCCAGGGGTAGGCTGCGGAATGGTGTATTAAACAGATTTAATGCTCATAATGGAGACCACCTGAGTGTTCATCGTAGCCATTGTCCCTCCCTGGCTGTTGCATCGTGAGTTCGGTAGATCTTCTGCCGGACAGGGCCTCTGGTAAACGGAGTCCTGTGGAAAAAAAGAGAAGAGAAAAAAAAAGGTGACACACGTGGGAGCCCCTGGTGTGGTTGAGCCGCACTCTGGGCCTGTCGTGGTCGTGCCCCTCCCCCTATGCCCATGGTATCTTCAGAGCATAGTGATGTACACGAAGAGCTCGTCTTGCAATCATGCAAGGGCTTGGGTTGGAGCCGCATTGCTACGCGTGCTCGGAACGCGCCAGGTGGTCTTGATGTATGTTACTCCGGGCGCGTTAAGTCATGTCCGGTCGTTTAATGGCCGGACTCGAGAATTGCTTTAAGAGGCAGCTCTGTACTTCTGCCGCGAGAGCTGCTGTGTGTTCCTCCGTTCGGAGGGCGCATTTAGTGTTTCCGTTGACCGTGATGACTCCATGAGGTCCTAGCATCTTGAGCTTGAGGTATGCATAATGCGGCACCGCGTTGAACTTTGCAAACGCGGTTCGTCCGAGCAGAGCGTGATAGCCACTGCGGAACGGGACTATGTCGAAGATTAACTCTCGCTCGGAAATTATCCGGGATCCGAAGACCACTTCAGTGTGGTCGAGCTCGCATAATTGGCCTCAACACACGGTATGACGCCTTTGAAGGTCGTCTTTGTAGGTTTAATCCTTGAGGGTCTATGCCCATCTTGCACAATCGTATCCCGATAAAGCGTGTTCAGGTTGTTGCCGCCGTCCATCGAGGACTCTAGTGAGGTGAAATCCATCGACGATTGGGTCTAAAACCAATGCGCGAATCCGCCATGGCGGATATGGTGTGGGTGGTCCTTCGATCGAAAGTAATCGGGCGGGAGGACCATGGGTTGAACTTCGTAGGCATCGCTCCATCGCATATACGTCCCTAAGTGCGCACGCTCCCTCTTGGGTATGTGGGTTGCGTATATCATGTTTACCGTCCACACTTGTGGGGGGAAACCCTTCTATCCTCTACTGTTCGGCGGCCGGGTCTCCTCCTCGTCATCGCTATGCAGCCCCTTGTCATTGTTTTTGGCAATTAACTTGCCTGCCTGCTTGAATACCCAACAATCCTTGTTGGTGTGGTTAGCTGGCTTTTCGGGGGTGCCATGTATCTGGCAAGAGCGGTCGAGTATTCGGTCCAAATTGGACGGACCGGAGTAGTTCTTTTGAATGGCTTTTTCCACGACCGGTTTAGAGCCTCTGAATCCGCATTGACCGCCAGATCCTCGGTGTTATCGCCGTTAACGCGGCGTTTGTTTTTGTTGCGACGCGACCTGCCATTGTGGTCCTTGCCGTCCGGACTGCTGTAATTTTTGCTTTGAGATTGTTCTGCGGGCTAGCTAGCTGTCCTCCCCGCATGAAGCGGGTCATGAGTGATGTGAGGGCTGCCATGGATTTCGGCTTTTCCTGCCCTAGGTGCCGGGCCAGCCACTCGTCGCGGATTTATGTTTGAAGGCTGCGAGAGCCTCTGCATCCGGATAGTCGATGATTTGATTTTTCTTTGTTAAGAACCGTGTCCAGAACTGTCTGGCCGATTCGTCTGGCTGCTGAATTATATGGCTTAGGTCATCGGCGTCTGGTGGTCGCACATATGTGCCCTGGAAGTTGTTGAGAAATGCGGCTTCCAGGTCCTCCCAACACCCAATTGACTCTGCTGGCAAGCTGTTGAGCCAATGCCGAACTATTCCTTTAAGCTTGAGTGGGAGATACTTGATGGCGTGGAGATCGTCACCGCGGGCCATATGGATATGAAGGAGATAATCTTCGATCCAAACCGCGGGGTCTGTTGTGCCATCGTAGGATTCGATGTTCACGGGTTTAAACCCTTCAGGGATTTGATGATCCATTACTTCGTCTGTGAAGCATAGTGGGTGTGCGGCGCCTCTATATTGAGCAATATCACGACGTAGCTCGAGAGAGCTTTGTCTGATGTGTTCGGCCCGGCCGGAGTTGCTGTATCCGGCGCGACGGTGGTCGTCGTGGGTCGTGGGGCGCCCGCGTGATCCATAGATAGATCTGCATTGTCTTGCCTTATCCTACAATATATCCCGCAAGTCCGGCGATTCCCCATGGCTTCGCGAGTGGTGCCGGGTATGGTTCTCGTGGAGGGCCTAGATGCCTCTCTCGTCCGCGCCACGAGGTGGTCGGTCTCACCGTATTGTCGTTGGTGATGAAGGTCAGATGCTTCCTCCTCTAGTCGGGGAGCAACTTGCGTTTTGGGTAGCTTTTGAGGGCGTCGAGTTCATACTCTTCGCCACAAGGACTTGGTCCATCCGTCGGCCAGCGAGGTCTTGATCAGCTCAAGCTGTTCTTGCTTTTTCTTTAGGCTGTTCGCCGTGGCCATTAGCCTGCGTTTAAAACGCTCTTATTCGACGGGATCCTCGGGCACGACGAATTCGTCATCGTTGAGGTTTGCCTCGTCTCCGGAGGGAGGCATGTAATTTTCATCCTCCTTGTCTGCCGCTCTCTCTTGAGGGCTGGCTTCCCCGTCCTCCTGTGTTGAATCTTCTTTGGAGGGGTTGTCTACGACACTCTACGGGGTGTTATTATCTCGGCGCGGAATCTCCATTCTTCTTTGTGGCGGGATTTAGAGCGGCGCCACGACGTCGGCGCTTGGGCTGTTTCTTAGAGGAATCTGCCTCCGCTTCTTCGCCGTCCCCATCCTTTGGGGTGTCCACCATGTATATGTCATATGACGAGGTGGTCTTCCAATGCCTCGTAGGCACTGGTTCTTGATCGTCTCGGCATCGTCGCCCATACCGCCGATGTCTTGAGTCGTAGTCTAGCGTGTCGGTTAGATAAATCGACGGTGGCTACAAAGTGGGTGGTGGGTGGGTTTTGAATTTCTTCGTCGTCCGCATCCCAACCATCGACCGCAGATCCGCCAGGTTCTCTCGATAATGAGAGATACTTTAGCGAGTTCAGGATGTCGCCAAAGTGTGAGTGCTGAAAGATGTCCGCAGCGGTGAACTCCATGATCGGCGCCCAATTGGATTCGGTTGGCAGGGGCGCGGGAGGTTCGGAGTCCGGCAAGGAGTCTGGCACCATGGAGTCACGAGTTTTGCAAAGGACCAGGTCGGTATTCGGCTCCATCGCCGTAGCAGTTGCAGCCCCCGATGCGGTGTCCAGTCACCTGTCCTCGATCTGTGCAGTCGGCTCCGAACTATGGGTCAGAGCGGATTCGTGTGCGGCCTCCAAGGTACTATCCGGTGGTAGAGCTAGATCATGCCCATCATTACAGTGCGGCACGCTCGGCTGTGGCTCGAATCCATCAAAGATCAAGTCTCTGCGGACGTCAGTCGTGAAGTTTAGGCTTCCAAATCTGACCTGACGGCCAGGGGCGTAGCTTTCGATCTGCTCCAGATGGCCAAGTGAATTGGCCCGCAGTGCAAAGCCGCCGAACACGAAGATCTGTCCGGGGAGAAAATTCTCACCCTGGACTGCGTTGTTGTTGATTGAAGAAGCCATCAAGCCTATTGGTGACGGCACAGAGGAACTCTCAATGAAAGCACCAATGTCGGTGTCAAAACCGGCGGATCTCGGGTAGGGGTCCCGAATCTGTGCGCCTAGGTGGATGGTAACAGAGACAAGGGACACGATGTTTTTACCTGTGTTCAGGCCCTCTCGATGGAGGTAAAACCCTACTCCCGCTTGATTGATATTGATGATATGGGTAGTACAAGAGTGGATCTACCACGAGATCAAGGAGGCTAAACCTAGAAGCTAGCCTATGGTATGATTGTTGTAATGGTTGTTCGTCCCCACGGACTAAAACCCTCCGGTTTATATAGACACCGGAGAGGGCTAGGGTTACAGTAGTCGGTTACAATGGTAGGAGATCTACATATCCAGATCGCCAAGCTTGCCTTCCACGCCAAGGAAAGTCCCATCCGGACACGGGACGAAGTCTTCAATCTTGTATCTTCATAGTCTTGGAGTCCGGCCGATGATGATAGTCCGGCTATCCGGACACCCCCTAGTCCAGGACTCCCTCAGAAGGCAACTCATCATCCAAGATGCCCCTTCACTTCAAAGGTTGATCCTTGATTCTATTTATTCACTGTCGCAAATAACCGTCCTCTCTGCGCCTTAAATTTAGACCTTGAGTGTAATACATGATCTCTATGCTCATTTCAATATGGTGTTTGGCTCCACAATTCTTCAGGTACTTTATATTATCATCTACACTTGTAACCATAAGCTGCATTTTAAATTTCTGCGCATAAGTTATATATCATCTTGGAGTACACATTTTGTACTAATATTATGTTCTATGCTCAATGAAGAGTTTCTCCATGGATGACCTATCATGGTGCTGGATTATGTCAAGATATTATATATACAAATGAATAGTTTTGATCTGAACAAGATTATTGGATTGCTGCAATGCTTTCCATGTCTGGAGAAATTGTATATAAAGGTGATAATTTCACGCACATTGGAAGCACGCATAAAGTGTACTAGAAATAACCCTTCAGCTGTTGCTCTTTCGACACTCTTTTTTTAGACCTTAACTGTTTTCAATCTTCATGTCTATTTAGGCAACAGGACGGGGTAAGAAAGTTATAACCAATCGGTGGATTTGTAAGCACCGGGATTTTCTCACTTCTCATGGCATTCGATTGAAGACAATAATGCTAGAACGGTATGTAGCCAACCATGCAAACACTAGATTTGCCACATTCTTCCTGCTGAATGCGAGGTTACTATTGTCCATCACGCTTAAGTTTATCAGCAGCATGGTTTTGACGGATGGGTATGTCGAAGAGCAAAAAAAGGAGTTTTAGGTGGGCAAAAGAGCTTCTGAACGTGTCAGGCTTCTATTTACAACATATTGTGGTCATAATCCAGTAAATTTTACGACCCAGGATGTTCATTATATGGACCTAACCGATCCATTTCACTGTGACTGCCGAAAATAGTGTTGGAGTTAGATGTTGTTGCCCTTTTCAACCTGGGTTTTGTCTAAACCTGGTGAACAATTAACCCTCGTGCTTTTGTACAGTTTGTAAGCTGGAGTTAGATGTTCTTGCCCTTTTCAACTCGGATGTGACTGTCATATTTCCTTTGAAACAAGGCAAATGGCTTGCCATTCGTTTAATTTAGAGTGAAATATTGTAACAAATCCCAACCAAGGGAAATAACAACACTCTCGCCGGCTTCTTGAGCTCGTGCATTACAGAAGCCAAGTGATTAGCCCCCACCAGCACCCACAAACTTATTTCGAACTAGCACATCAAATGGGCTGTAAATTTTCATAGGAAAGGCTGCATGACCGTGACAGATTTGGATTCTGACATTTGGATCCCACGAGGGAATAGCCTATCCAAGGTGGTGTCGACTTACTAGCCAGTCAACAAACAATTCTGCCTACCAGCGGTTGGATTGACATCCAACATCTGTTGTGTATCTTCTATCTCTTGTCTTCTTCCTCCAGCCGCCCAAACCAAACCAACCCGTCGGCTCCACCTGCTCCCGCCTCCCATGACTGGCTGCACCTCCACCGCCCTACGGTACCCTCCAACGTTGGCCAGTCCCTCCCTCTATTCCCCCACACGTCCTGTTATTCTCCGGCGATGTCAGCCCCAACACGCACCAAGACCGAACGATCCAACCTCGTACTCCCCTCCTTTGTGGATGGATCGGCGAATCTTCCTTGCTCTGTTCGTTCCGTCCGAGGCCTCACCGTCGTCCTCCGCCTTGGTTCACTCGCCGTGCGCGGTGTGCTGCCCTCTTGCGTTGTCAACGTCGTCAACAACCAAGAGGAACAAGGAGATGACTGTACTGGAGAGAATGACAGTAGGGACCCACCAGTGTCATGGTAGTACGCAAGCAAGTGCCTCGTTATTACAAGCCCAAAAAAATGGTTCCTCCTAATGGTTGGACATCTGGGGCTCACACCATTGTCAACGTAGTCAATAAACGAGAGAATTACACTACGAGCGGCTGACACCAGGGACCCAGCAGGTCACGCAGTTGTTATTTTTTTGAGGAACAAGCTGTTGTTATTTATACTAGTTTTAGCGACAGATCAGGGTAACAATGGGCCTATGCGGGGGCTGTGGCCCATCTAGCCAGGGTTTTATTTATGTTTACCACATCATGAGCCCAATTGTGTTTTTTTTCCTTGCTGAAAATGACTAGCCCATTTCTATTTTTTTAAAAGAAATACGCAAACGAGGCCTACTTGCTTTATCAATCCTACTGGGCTGCAAATCTTTCAAGACGAGGAGAGTTTCATTCGGTTTGCCCAGAAATGGGTTGTACATTTTTAAAACACATCAAGCCGGGAATTAGTTTCATTTTTTTCATTACAAGATTTTAAATTTCATTGATTTTTATGCATGGACAATTATTTGGATTTTATATTTATATAAATTATTTTTTCAAAATAGTTTGAATGTGACTTGATATTTCGAGATTAAAAACAGTTGACCGCACCGAAATATGCAAATTTTCAAATAATTTTAACTGTGGCCACAATATGGCGTGTAATGCTAACAAAAAGAAGATGGACTCCAAAAAAATTCTTAACAATTAGCAAATGGGTTGTAAATTATTAGGAATAATGGCAGATGGGTTGTATGTTGTTTTCCACATATTTGAGGCTAACTTGTGCGCCTACTACAGGTTGACGCATATGGTTTCCTAAAAAAAAGGTTGACGCACACGCAATGCCGTGTCAACTTAGTCAACACATGAGAGCAGTGAGTGTTGGATGTCCATCCAACGGCCGTCGTGCTTCTTCAATCTCTGCTCTTCCTGCTCCAGCCGCTCAAACAAGCATCAGCGGAACTGCCTGCTCCCTCTCCCGCGGCCGGCTATGCTGCCGTGCAGGCCTCACCGCCCCACCGTACTCCCATCGCTGGCCTAGACATCCCTCTACTCACCCACACCTGTTGTTATTCTCCGGCGACGGCAGACGAACCAGTAAACCCTCGTACTCCCCTCCATGTGGGAAACAACTGCCGAGTCTTCCCTGGCTCTGTGTCGTTCCCTTCCTAGGCCTCGCCGTCGTCCACCGCCCTGGTGCTCTCGGCGCGGCGTGGTCAACGTGGTCAACGAACGACATCCATCGGAAGTGTACTGTACGTGGAGAGGCTGACAGCTGGGTCCACGGCCGCACGCAAGGAAATGCCTCCTTATTACACGCAAAATAATGATTCCTCCACCTGACAGTTAGGACCCACCGGAAGGGCCTCTGTATTTCAAGAAAAACGTCCCCCCCCCCCGCTGACAGGTCGGACCCACCAGCTATATCTTTGCACGCAAGGAAGCACCGGTCAAAACCGAGATGAGTCAACACCCAAACTGGTCAAAACCTTGTCCGGTTTTGGTAGTTGGGGGTGCAAGTTGTCCGATTTTAAAGTTGAGAGACCAAATCTAGAGTCCACCAAGAGTTGAGAAACGAAAATTATACTTTTATCTAATCTCTACTCCTAATGAAGCAGTTGGTAGCTTGGTACGGTTTATTTTCGTCCCACCACGTTCATCGGGTTTTCCTCGACTGGTTTTTTTTTCGTTCGCGTCCGTACCCACACCCACTTCGTCCACCCACGTCAATAACCGCATGCATCAAGCTGGATCACGTCAAACCCTCGCCCCTTCCGCCCACCTCCCGTTCCTCTCTTCCTATGGAGCACCGCTGCCGCCACCACCGCATCCCCCATCTCACCCGCAGGTCCAGCTCGTTGCCCTCCACTGGTCACCGCCACTCGCACCTCACCTTGGTCACCGCCGGCCTCGCCCTCCACTACATCGCCTCGGCCCCCAAAGCCCGGCGCACGCTCATGTCCAATGCTCGCCCCTCCACTGGATCGACACCGGCAACCACTACTGCTCACCATGCTCGGATCTGGCCTTCGCATAGTACTCGTGTGAACAACATCTCCACTTCTACATCACCTCTACACTACCCTCTACTAGGCTAGCCGCGGAGGACCAACGCCTCATCGAGGATGTCACGAAGAGGACGTTGGGACAGCTCCCATCCAGGGTCACGACCGTCGTTCCGGGGGCGAAGGGTAAGGCCGAGTTCGACGAGGAGGCGTGGACACGAGGCCTAACTATCCATTATAAATTGGTTTTCCCACTATCGCTGTGAGATTGGATTGGTGTTCCCTTTTCTGCACATGATTGTTCCACTTGTAATTTATCATATATGAATTGCTACTTGACATCCTTTTGATCCAGCGTGATTTCTTGCTTCTTCTCATCTTGTTGACTGCTGGTTGTGTTTGTTCTCTCGCCAAAGGCTGGGACTTGGAGTTGCCTGCGATGGTGGAGCTCGAGATGTTGGCAGATCTGACCGGACTGGTGAGCACTCAGCCCACACTGTCGTCTGCCGAGGTCGCCCTGCTCTGTGCCATGCTCGGTAACTCACCCTTGCTGATGGGAATGTTATGCACAAAATGTCCATGAAGTTGTGTACTGATTCAATGAACTGAATTTTAATTAGCTGATGGTGAATATATTTGTAGACAGGATGAGGCCAGAAGATGGTAAAATCTGATGTTCCTGGCTTATATACATATACTTTTTGTGAACTAAAAAAAGTGTATCCCCATATTGGCGATTTTAGGAAATGGCGAATTTACGTATCCTTATCAGCCTTATACTGATACATGTATCTGTATCGGTGCATTCTTGGATTTCATGTATAAGCCGCTCAAGAGAAATTTAAACAAGGCTGTTATGTTTCAACATACTATACATGATTTCACATGAACAATGCCGCAATCTTGTCATGTGATAAGCTGTATGCGATATAAGACCCTTATCTTGATTGCCATTTGGATAACGATCCACAATGCCACAACACTTTGTTGGACCTGTTTTTGGCATTTCTTCTGCCAGGTATCTCTATGATTTAAGTAGATAGAAGTTATTAATTACATCGTTCATTATGGTCGATCATTGTCTCTTCTACAATTGGAAATTTGTTATGTTGTGATGAGATGCTATTGTATGACTAATATGTAACTGGTGATGTTTTATGTCTCATAGTTAAACTTGTTTCATATTTCGAATTGGTTATTAAACATTTTTGTTCCCATGACCATCTATTGTTATTGCTGAAGTACCCCAGCCATAAATGTCTGAACTAAAGAATCGGCACCGTTCCTGCCTTCAAAGAAAGTTGTTCTTACGTAGAATCAAGAAGCACATACAAGGTGAGCACAACAATTCAGCTATTCTGTTTAATATATGTGACATTGAATTACCTCCAGTTAAAGGTCTTTCGGCAAAGGCAGATGATGCTTCAACAATACTCTTAATTCTCATAGGTTTGTTATATTTTTCATGTAAATGAGGTGTTGCAACTAGTTCAACTCTACAAGAGCTTGGGATATTTGAGGGCACATCCAATCCATTAACTAAATTAGGATCTTCAGATTCCGCCTTAGTTCTATATAAATGAATTATGCTCCAGTGTTTAGTCTTGAAAGCTCTGCCATAAGAAGTGTTATTCATCATTTCAAAATATTGATATTTCTGACAGTGTTTAACGCTTCGCATATACAGTTTTTGGATTTTGTGTGAATGATACTTTTTAAATACTTATGACCATTCTAGCATTGTAATAGCTACAATATTTTGTATGTCTTCCGTAGTTGCTCAACTAGAGCATGTAAACTGTATTTTCACATGTGTCTCCTCTTCTACGAATGTCTCACTGACCCCTCTTCTTTGATCACAAAATTCAGATGAAAATTATTTTTAAAATCAGTACATCTGGTCCCTGTCCGTAGCTAGCTAATGGTTGATGAATGTGCATTCATATTGTTTACGTAGTTATTGAAAGGTCCTTATAATGCGTAATTTACATTGAACTGACACCTGATAGACAAGGTAAACTCTAGCATGTAATCGTAGTAATTCATGAGGATACATGCAAAACCAATATGCTCATAGGTCCTAACATTTTTTGTGATGCTTTTACTTGCTTAATAAATATACTCTCTACATCTCTATACTAGATGAGATATTTGATTGAGAAGTCTAATATCGTCTGATAACCATTGAAACAACCTATGCATTGATTTGTTAAACATAATGGAACACAGGAAATGTATATACGGGCATGCCCTTATGTGAAATTGTATTAAATTGCTTTGATGCTAATGCATGACATTTGATGCTTGACAGCCTTGGATGTTTACTGAGATAAAGGACCAAAGGGACTGGGATATCACATCTGGTGAGAGATTGAGTATTCTAAAAGATTGTATGCGTTTTGGTCTCGAACACTCGGGCTCTGACACCAAAGGTGAGTCCTCTCATCTCTGAGAGTATGTAGAAATCATGACATTTTGTTTGTCATTTTTTCATGGGGAGGGTGTGATTATTGAAAATTGATGTTGGGTGTGATATTGTACAACAAGGAAGAAGCTTTTGACTTGTTGAAGACAGAAGGTCTAGCATGTCTCACCCTGATGTAGAATTGGTGTTTAATGGGGCATTAACAAGCTTTGAATAAAAACTAATTTTGCTTTCTTGGCAGTGACTCTCGGAGGGAAGGAGCTTCATGTTGTGAACATTGTTATTTTCAATACATAACTTTTTGTTGGTTAGCTGACATTTTTTGATAAAGGAATAGTCTAATGTTGTTTATGATGCATGAGTTGCTTTTAGTGGAGCTGATCCGTTAGAGGATTTGTGAAGGCTTCGGAGTTGGCAATCTGAACAGCCTGTATGATTATTGGAAGCGTGTGCATTCATCCAAAGCATTCACATAACAAATCCTCCTTTTGGCTACTGCAGAGTGCAGAGAACGAAATCGTTTACCTGATTAATTGGTATGTTTGCTACGCCGAGTCTCCTATTTTATGTTTGAATTTGCAAAGCATCATCAGTCAGCTTACACTTTTTAACCTGGTGATTAAATTTTCTTAATCGGTTAAACAATTGCGCATATGAGTACCACGACCAGTCTTTATTAGTTCTGTTTTTTTTCTGGTTGAGTATAAAGTTTCAGTTCGGCAGATTGTTCTTCACTATATAACTATATTAGTGACAGTGAGTGCTTACCTCTCTTTTAGTAAGCTCAGTCTTACAGATACATAATTTGATGCATAGCTTCACTTGGACTCTAGCCTATATGATCGTATTCGGTGACCGGAAGATATGAGAGAATACAACATGTTATGAGGCATATCTGCTTGAAGAAGATATACAACATGATATGTCACATAGTTGCGGAAACCATCCAATTTTTTACATAGATTTCTATTTATTTATATTTTTTGTAGTTTTATTTTTGTACTGTGATATAAAGAAGGAATGTTCATTGTAGGGGGTTTGCTACATGCTACTTATGTCTTATTGACTGGCAATTAGTGAAGAAATTCGTACGGGAGCAAGTATTGTGATCTCAATTACAGACAAGATTCCTAAGTGCTTGACAATGTGACTGCTCGAGGTAAACTTGTGGTGAATTCTTTTCAATAGTTCCTTCAAGTTAATCATATATCGTTACAGTGGTTTCTTCTCCTTTAAATTAAGACAATCTGCTTATGAGAGATATAACTTCATGGAGACCTATGACTTCGAATAAATTTGTCCTATGGGTGACATGAACATCTGCGGCAAGAACGACAATGTGATGCTCATGGAAGTTGAGGTCAAGGAAGTGAATACATCGATGATGCATCAATATATGTATAAATTGTGTTGCATGAGCATATTGTGGTAACTACGGGGAGGAGACCAAGAGCATCAACAACCTCTTGATCGGGCTCTTTGTCACCGCAACTAACAACAACAATTATTACTAGCTTGTGAGGTAGTTGCTGGGGCGTTGGAACCTTCTTGAGAAGAAGAACAAACTCTTGATCGAGTTGTTCAACAAGGACGAGAGGAGCGGCCATGGCAAGGAGCAAAAGAAGGCAGAGTTCGGCTCCACTAGCTGCCAATTCCGACAGGGGAAGGAGAAGAAGAAGAAAAAGGAGTAATTTAATGGTGAAAGAAACTTGAAAGCTTGTTCTAACTATTAAATTATATGTGCCCTCGTTGCAACACATGTTAGATTAGTACCTTGTCATATTTTCAGAAAATTGCAGAACCAACGATACACTGTCTTAATATCTTGATCAAAGTGGGCTACTTGTTTTACATAGAACCATTCCATTCTTGTACTATTCATGCTAGCTGCAAGAGTTGTTCTAGCATCTGCTGACCTTTATTTGTTGAAATAATGAAATAGCTTTCTATCATTACAGTTTTACATGCATCGGTGATGTCTAATTCAAATAGTATGTTTGTAGAGAACCAAGTGCCCTGACCTACACTATAAATAGATCATGTGAAAGTGGTCTTTGAGCAACAATAAACCTGGATCATACATTTGGCCGTGTACCTAATATCTCCGATCATTGTTGTATTTTATGTTAAAGTTTATCTGTATTGCATTATGATGGTCCATGTAAACATACTTGGACGAGTTTCCAACCCAGTAAGAAGTTTGCTTTGTTTTTGTTGCTACCGCCTACTTTTTGAAGCATTTGATGGGGATGACTAATGTATTCATTTCACCTGCTTACTAAAATACTCCCTCCGTCCCATAATGTAAGACGTTTTTTAACACTACTGTAGTGTCAAAAAACGTCTTACATTATGAGACAGAGGGAGTAGAAAAGAAAACAACAAATAATAGTATTTGCTTGCTTTAAGTCCTCAAATACTTTCTGTTGTGATCTATAATTCATTTTTTTTATTGAGTGCATATTGAGGTAGCATTATCATTTTATCTAGAAAGTTTGCTATAGGCATTTAGTGAATTACATCTGAAGGCGGTTGCCACCCATGTCCCTTGTTGCTCACCTACCATGACTCAAAAGCTCACTCTGAATACGAGTTAGTGGATTCATGATAAGAGTGAGGGTTGAGAGTGAGTGGGATGTGGGTTGGGGTTGGTCAAATGTGGCAAATTGCATTTCGTAGAGATGGTTTTGCAACAAATTGCATGAGCGAGTGGTCCATATTTTTTTTCATCAAGTCATATAATTTTTTGGTTACGATATAATGGTAAATTCTTCAAGAGTTTATAATGGACACAGTGGTGTATCAGTTGCATGTCCAACAACGGACATCATATTTTTGTTTCATGGTAATGCACGACATTCAACTATATGTTACAACATGTCAATGGCTCATGAGACAGTGGATCTACCTTCTTCGCTCGGCAGGCATCACGGATGGTGCACACCTCCTCTTTTATGGCGATGGCGGGTCGACACGAACACTTGGGAAGGGTATCATGACGTAGAGCGGGGCTGTTCATGGGGACTCCTTGACGGTCCACGGGGAAGTACAGTGTGAAGGAGATAGGGCGCCATGCCAAAGGTGCGGTGGGCACCATATGATTTTAAAGGAGAGGGCTCTAGCAAGAAATGTCCCGCTATGATGGAAAACCGAGCGAGAAGGGGAGGGTGACATGAAAATGGAAGAGTGCGTCGTAGGGCGGTTTTTTTTGTGTTGGGACTGCATGTTGGTGATAACATGTCAGATAGGCCGGACAACCATATTTCTCTCCTGCATATGGGCTAATTTGAGGGAGCCCGCACTGTCAGGTGGTTAAATTTTGAAGACGTCTGCTTGACGCTCATTTGATGCATGTACATGCTCGATTCTATGAGAGAGAAATGAGTTTCAACCTTGAAGTCAACCTTAATTTTTCTCTTTTAATTTATTTACATGCATTGTAGCCCGTAGGTACGCACGGGCATTCTGCTAGTCTTTATTATTTTTGTGTTGCTTCGTA
Organism: Aegilops speltoides; assembly: GCA_021437245.1. Lineage (NCBI taxonomy): Eukaryota > Viridiplantae > Streptophyta > Magnoliopsida > Poales > Poaceae > Aegilops > Aegilops speltoides. Next base: position 27,157 of record JAHHZJ010001999.1, read on the forward strand.
CTTGCATTTAATCTTTATAACAATAGATATTTTTTGCGGGATTGTAATGATAGATCTGATATTTTCAAAAAAAAAAACTAATGATTTTGGGCAAACGCGCATGCGAGAGGAGAGGATAACCGTCGGAAGCCCGCGATGCAATTCACTGGGCAGGTTAGCTCAGAGAGAGAGAGAGAGAGGTATGCCGCGTACAGGCAAGTGCTGCGATATTGGAGAAAGCGGATCTCCCGGGCCCCCTCACCCATGAGCGTGTCGTGGGCCTGGGCCAAGAGCACGCGCTCGCCCGCTCCTTCCGCACCGATCAGTTTCCTCTCGGTTGCCTGAAGAAAAACCCAACTTCCTCTCTGAACGAAAAGAAAAACGCTCGTAAAAAGGAACTCGTCACTTGGAGACATCTGCCTCGCGACTGACCACCATCCGTCGTTGCGGCGGTCGTCGTGAGTCGCCGTGAAAGTTCACCGTTCGTGAGTGGCAACGAAAATGCGGAGCAAACACAAGCGGCACCAGGACAAACACCACAGTCGACAGTCGTTTCCCATTTCGATTTGATGGTTCAGTCGCCGCAACAGGTGCAGAGAAGGCAAAAATCATAAATTTGACCTATGGACGAAAAAAATTCACAAAATGAACTGTCTTTGAAAAATTTTCACTCCGCTGACCCTTTCGTGTAGCGCCCAACATCCAGGCGTCACACTACACTGTGCAGCGCCTGACTGATAGGCGCTACATGCCTGACCAGCGTCGCACTTCGAACTGTCTAAAAATTGCTAAGTCAATGTGCAACGCCTAAGAGCTAGACGCTACACAATATAGTGTAGCGCCTAAGCACTAGGCGTTGCACTACTTGGTTTACAGTAGCTGACACTTCCATCATCTCGAAACGTTGTACAACACGGTTGTATGTAGACGACATGCACGAAGCATAATTCCGTCTGTGCATGCATGTACTACATGTATGTGTGCTGCCCTGTCGCTTTCGATCCGGTACTATTGTAATTTATATGCATCACACGTGGCTAGGTAAGAGCATGGTTAATAATATAGCCAGCTGCTGGTTCTAAGCCAATGCCATGTCATCTACAGTCCATCTTATAGCCAACATGTACAATAGTAGATCAGAAGAGTGTCTACTTTTTTATTATGTACCACCTTTCATTCTCACAAAAAGTCTTTAGGAAGCGCGTCTTTAGATTTGGCTCTTCACGAAGAAGCTCACATACCTTCTCTCTCCTCTTCTCTTTCCTCCAACTAAGCACAAATATACTAATTTAATCCTTATAGCCTGCTGACTCAGCTCTATTGTACTTGCTCTAATAGTGCTAGGGAAGTGTATTAATAATGGGGAAAGGACCGAGGAGAGGTGAAGGGGTGATGGATGGATGGAGCCCAAGTCTAACCGGACAGGCAGCTGGAAAGCGACGGGAGACTGCACTGCTAGACACGCCTACGTTGTACAAATGTTCGAGATGATCAGAGGGAGTGCCACATGCTGCGTACTACAAATAGTGCAGCGCCTAGTGTCTAGGCGCTACACTGTATAGTGTAGCGCCTAACTCTTAGGCGTTGCACACTGACTTAGTAAATTTTAGGTAGTTTGAAGTGCAACGCTGGTCAGATGTGTAGCGCCTGTCAGTCAGGCGTTGCATAGTGTAGTGTGGCGCCTGGATGTCAGGCGTTACACGAAAGGGTCAGCGGAGTGAATTTTTTTTAAAGACAGTTCATTTTGTGAATTCTTTTTGTCTATAGGTTAAATTTGTGGATTTTGCCTGCAGAGAAAACGAGCCTCTCTCATGCAACAAACCGCAGCACGATTCAAGTTCTCTTCCTTTTCTGTCCGGGGTTGCGTCTGGCTCCTGCAGCTCCCTTCGTCTCCACGAAACTCTCCGTCAACAGTGCGTAGGTTCGACAGAGAAAGCAGAAAATTCACCGCGTGCTACGAGCCAAACGAACCTCCGGACGATTCGCTTTTCGCATCACACGATCTCTACTACTATAATCCAAACGGCCTGGTTCTGTACGTGCGTACGTACGTACGTGCTGAAGTTTTGTACGACCCGTTCTCTCTCGCGTGAACGTACTGGTAGTAGTAGTACAGTACGTCAGCACGCGTAGCTCACAGGACAGGTGGCGGCACATCACGTCGCCGTCAGGGAGGACGGCCGCTGACGTACGTGCCACCTGCCCATCCGAACCATTCACGTTTCGAGCGACAACGGTACTCTCATACAGTGCCAACACTTTTATAGATCCATCTGCCTTGTGCAACAAAAACTTTGATTTGTTATGTACTCCCTTCGTTTCATAATGTAAAACGTTTTTTTGACACTACATTACAAGACGAACGGAGTACTATTTTTTGTGGAATTATACAGAAGAAGCCCAACTGCTAGAAAAGAAATAAAAGATTCTTAAAAAAAAAAGACCAGGATCACCCGGGCTCTGCATCGATGCACACAACCATATATTTTTTAAGGTTTTGTAGTGTTAATCTTCAACATCAAAGTACTAGTATTCTAAAATTATTACAAGCCACAACCGGCATAAATAGGAAAAATATGTCTACACAATCTATTATTAGACTGTCATTCAAATCTGTTATATGTATCTCGTGCTACCTTCTCCCATTGTTGTACCTAGAGATAATAGGCTGTCGTAGCTCCACGCGTTGCAGTAATGACCAAATACGAGTACATGTTGTAGCGCGAAAAATAACCAATAAAAAGTTGTGGACTTTCACTCCGTTAAAAGTACAACGTTATGATAATTCCAAATGGTCCAAAACAAATACCCACCCAATTCCAAATACATGTACCTATTATACCGTGTTGTCACATGCGCTGCCAAGATCAACGACCCAATCAGAGCGGTGGATGATTTGGTAATGTGGACGCAACCATGGACAACATTCCAGTGGCTAGGGGAAAAAGATTTTACTTTGCACTAAATCAGTATGGTGAACAAACATTGCACTAGTAACAATATACTGCCTCCGCTCCTGAATATAAGTCTTTTAGAGATTTCAATATGAACTACTCCCTCCGTTCCTAAATACTTGTCTTTCTAGGCATTTTAACAAGTGACTACATACGGAGCAAAATGAGTGAATCCACACTCTAAAATATGTCTACATACATCCGTATGTAGTAGTCATTTGAAATGTCTAGAAAGACAAATATTTAGGAACGGAGGGAGTACATACAAAACAAAATGAGTAAACTACACGCTATATATGTAATCCATATTTTAACCTCTAGAAAGACTTATATTCATGAGAGTAACTTGTAAAGTGTTTGTGGGGCCATGACCCCGCCCCTAGATCCGGAACGACGAGGGTTAGAGAGACGGCTAGAACAAGATAACCCTCTAGTGTTAATCATTGCTGGTTTGAAGGAAAAGGGTGACTTAACGACATCATCGATCAGAGATGAGGTCGACTGTTTACTCGTGTAGCCTGGTGGGGTCCGATCAGGCACGTCCGAAACTCAATCGAGAAAAAAAAATACAGAGCTGCTACCATATCGCAAACACCTATCGTTCCATGACACGCAAAACATGTACAGAAGTTGAATCGAAATTCAAGATCGTCTATCATGACGTCTATACGAAAACAAGGTAAAGGCCAAAAGGACAGCCCTCACCGTGTTTAGACTTTGGAAAAAGGGAAGAAAACTCTTTTGTAATCAGAAAGCCACTCCATTGCGCGTGCGCTACGATTTGGCTAGCTAGCCAGGCAGGCAATCCGACCGGTGGAGGAAAAGGGCGCGCAATGACGGGCTCACCTTTACACATGACATGACACGGCCAGCCGCGGCGACGGTAACACCCATCAACGCAACGCGGTGATGACGTCCCAGGTGAGCGGGCGTAACCCGCACTCCCCACCCGCCAACAGCGGCAGAAACTTACCGCCACGCGCACTGCACCGCGGGTGTGGATCGGATCGGGCGGCCGGCACCGCCTGACGCGCGGGCCCCGCCGCCTTGCCTTCCACCTCCGGACCTTTCCTTCCCCCCGCTCCTCCCCCCGCCTATTTATCCCCGCCCGCGCCGCACTGCCGTTTTGTTTCGTCTCGTTCCGCTTGGTTTTTCTCGCAGACCCCGCGCCGTCAAAACACCCACGCTCCCCCGCTCGCTCGCTCGCTCGCGCCAACACGTGTAGGAGACCCGGAGGGGAAGAGGGAGGAGGAGTCCAGAAGCCTCGGAGAGCCACAGAGCGTAGCCAGCTAGCCTCGTCGGTTTCTATGGGGGCGGGGAAGGAGGCTCCCGGCGGCGTCGAGGGCGCCGCCGAGCCGCCGCCGCCGGTCGTGCTCAAGATGGTCTTGCATTGCGCCGGCTGCGCCAAGAAGGTCCGCAACAGCATCAAGAGCATGCCTGGTACGCGCCCGCTCCATCCCGCCGCCAATTTCCCTGCTCCCGTGCTCCCTTCTCTGCATTTTGTGTTGGTCTGGTGGCTGATTCGTGTGCTTGTCTGGACTTGTCGCGCAGGCGTGCAGTCGGTGGTGGCGGACTTGGCGGCGAACAGGGTCGTCGTGGCGGGGACGGCCGACGCGGCCGCGCTCAAGGCGAGGATCGAGTCCCGGACCAAGAAGCCCGTCGAGATCGTCTCCTCCGGCGCCGCCGCCGGCCCGGCCAAGCCCCCAGCGGCCCCCGCCGCGGCCGAGAAGAAGAGCCCCGACAAGGAGAATCCCGACAAGGGGGGCGGCGGAGCCGACAAGGGGGATAAGCCCGGCTCCTCCCAGCCGCAGCCGCCCAAAGAGGAAGACGCGGCGAAGAAGCAACCGCCCACCCCCACCGAGGAGAAGAAGCCCACGGAGCTCCAGGTCGGTACACAAGCAGCAGCAAATCCTACCCCCACGCAATACTCTGCTCCCAACCACCACGCCCGTCCCACCGACCTCGCGGCTCACAATGTCTCCGCTTCGATTTTGCTTTCGCAGGAGACCACGGTGCTGCTCAAGATCCGCCTCCACTGCGACGGCTGCGCCGACCGCATCAGACGCCGAATATACAAAATCAAAGGTGCGGTTTTGCTCGGATTCTTCTTAATTCTTCGAATTCCCGGTCTGTTTTGCTGTTAATTTTGTATATCTTCCGTTCGAAATTGACGATGTTCTGTGTGTCTTGTCTACTCCAGGGGTCAAGCATGTGGAGCTGGAGGGCAATGCCAAGGACGAGGTGAAGGTCACGGGGACCATGGACGTCCCCGCCATGGTGGCGTACCTCACCGAGAAGCTCAACCGCGCCGTCGAGGCCGTCGCGCCCGTCAAGAAGGACAAGGGCAGCGGCGACGAGAAGAAGGACAAGGCCGCCGGCGACGGCGAGAAGAAGAAGGACAAAGCAGCGGCCGGCGACCATGTCGTCATGAGCCAGGACAAGGGGAAAGGCATCGAGGTGACGGGCCCGTCCATGGCGTCCGCCGCGGCGTCCATGGCGCCCGCGCCGGTCCAGGCGAGGACGCACCACGTCTCGCCGTACGGCCAAGTCCCTTACCCGCAGCCACAGGGGCCCCCGCCCAGCTACTACAGCCCCTACGGCGGCAATGCCGACGGCGCGGGGTACGCCGGCGGCGGCGGCTACTACCAACAACAACAGCACCCCAGCGCCAACTCCGGCGGCTACTACCAGCAGCAGCACCCTAGCGGCGTCGCCGGCGGCTACTACCAGCAACCAAGAGAGGCCGGCGGCTACTACCAGCAGCAACAACACCCCAGCGGCGGCTACTACCAGCAGGAGAACCCCAACCCCCAGGCGTACCAGCCGTACCCGCCGCCCTACCACTTCGACACGGCGCCGCCCCCGCAGATGTTCAGCGACGAGAACCCCAACTCGTGCTCCGTCATGTGACGCGACCCGCCGCCCGAAAACTCATTCGTGAGCACCGACGACCTGCGCCCGCCGGCCGGCCGGCCGGGAGAGAAGATCAATGCTAACATAGTAGCATTCCGACAGCGACGAGGCTCCCCACTAGCTTAGCTTAGCTCTAGTTACGCAGATCAGAGGCATCCGTCCATGAACCGATGCGTGCCTCCGATCAAATTTTGGTTCCCCTGCCTTCCATTGTTCGTCCGTCCAATGGTCGATCTTGTTCTTGTTCCTGCCACGAGCTCCATTGGTTAATTAATCTGATTTTAACCCCAGTGGTTGAATTAACGGACGAACGGGTCGCAAATTGCGTGCGCGCTCGTTGGTGGCGAGCTAGGCGTTGAATCGTGGACCGGTTTTGCTTAATCTAGCCTGGGTCGCCGCCACTGTCGTCGATGTGAGCGACGTGGTGATCAGTCGTCGATCGAGACAATTGAACCGGCGAAGATTTCCACATTAAGAAGCGATTAACTGCGGGCAGTGATCCTCGTTGATTGGACCGCGAGTCGTGACGGGCAAGAAAATTTGCAGGCATTTAATTTTTGGCCTTGATGGTAACGAAGGGTCTGATGGATGGTGGCGGCAAAATTGGTGTTGTGCACCCTCCCGCGTCGTCGGTCCGACGCGGCGCCCGGGAGGATGGATAGCTACGCTACGCACCGGCATGGCCGCATGGGGTACACCTACGCCGCTCGCTCGATCTGGAATATTCTCCCGGCGTTGATATTTCCTTTGGGATATTTTGGGAATTATTCTGCGTGCTTTGCATATTTTTGGAATTATTCTGTGTGTGTGTGTGTGTACTGTGTGTGTTGGACGGCAGTAGGTTTTGATATTTTCGTCTGCCTGCGTGCGTGCTGGCCAAGCTGCATCTTGCGGCTGGCCAAGCTGC
>JAHHZJ010002000.1:0-41154 GCA_021437245.1 Aegilops speltoides
ACATTGCCCAAAAAGAAAAAAAAGAAAAAAAAAGAAGAAAGGCCAAAAAAAGGAAAGGCCCAAAAAAAAGAAAAAGAAAAGAAAAGAAAATAAAAATAAAAAGGGGCAATGTTACTGAGGGAGTCCTGGACTAGGGGGTGTCCGGACAGCCGGACTATCATCGTCCACCGGACTCCAAGACTACGAAGATACAAGATTGAAGACTCCGTCCCGTGTCCGGATGGGACTTTCCTTGGCGTGGAAGGCAAGCTTACGATACGGATATGTAGATCTCCTACCATTGTAACAGACTGTAACTCCTAGCCTTCTCCGTGTCTATATAAACCGGAGGGCCTTAGTCCGTGAGGACACAACATACATTACAACAATCATACCATAGGCTAGCTTTAGGGTTTAGCTCGCTTGATCTCGTGGTAGATCCACTCTTGTACTACCCATATCATCAATATTAATCAAGCAGGACGTAGGGTTTTACCTCCATCGAGAGGGCCCAACACTGGTAAAACATCGTGTCCCTTGTCTCCTCGTTACCATCCACCTAGACGCACGCTTTGGGACCCCCTACCGAGATCCGCCGGTTTTGACACCGACATTGGTGCTTTCATTGAGAGTTCCTCTGTGTCGTCACCGATAGGCTCGATGGCGCCTTCAATCAACAACGCTGTTCAGGGTGAGATTTTTCTCCCGACAGATCTTCGTGTTCGGGCGTTTCAAGATCGCGGGCTAATTCACTTGGCCATCTTGAGCAGATCGAAGTTACCGCCATCGTGTCGATTCGAAGCCTAAACTTCACGGCCGACATCCGCGGGACTTGATCTTCGACGGACTCGAGCCACGCCAAGCGTGCACAGACTTTGCACGATGGGCATGATCTAGCTCGCCACCGAACGGTGCCTTGGTGGTCAGACAAGAATCCGCCCGGCCCTTAGACGGAGCCGATCGCCAGCATCGAGGACCGGTGGTTGGACACCGCCTCGGGGCTCCAACTTCCACGGCGATGGAGCCGAACACTAACTTTGTCCTCGCGAAACTCGTGGATCCGTGGTGCCGACTCCTTGCGGACTCCTGACCTCCCACGCCCCTACCAATCGATCTGATTGGGCGCCGTTATGGAATTCACCGCATGCGGACATCTTCCAACACTCGTGTCGGTGTATTTAAAGTAGGGGTACCTTAGTACTTTAACTTGTGCACGGCAACAGAAGACCCGTGGCAAGGCTTGCGGACGCCCGCAAGGCTCTCCACCACTCCTTATTACTTCCATTCAAGAACAAAGTACTAGCTAAGAACATAAGGCCCCGCAAGAGGAGCTTGCCGGAAGGCCAACCAGGCATCACTAGAAGACTTGCCGCTGGCGCCCAAGGCCCGCGCAAGGCCCAATGCCGGCAAGCTTGCCGGCGCAACAAGAGGCTCAGCGGCAAAGCACTTGCCGCGCAAGGCTGCCACCCAACTCCAGCGCACCCAGTGACGCGTCGTCACCAGGCCATCCCAAGGGCACGTGGCGAGGCACTACGCAACCATACGGAGCAAGGTGGCAAACGGAGTCGACAGAGGCGCCATCGTGGCAACCGTGGCTCACCTAACCGTCGCTTTTTACATTGTTGGGGCTCAGACGGGCATTTAATGCCCTTGTCCCTGCCGCCGAGTTAGGTAGGGCATCACAGTAATCGTTGTACCAACCTCGCATTTTACCTTTATCCCCTCTTCCTATGCCGCCACCAGGGTACCACCTTGAGACTATAAAAGGGAGGCCCATGCGCACGAGAAGGGGTTCGGTCCATTCGACACCCACAAGACCACCATGCGCGCCGCACGCCGAGCTAGATCAAATAAAAACACGAAGCAGCAGAGGGGTGTTATCTCCCGAGAGCCCCAAGCCGGGTAAAGATTGCCCGTCTCCCCGCAGCGTTCGACCTCGATCCGCTCTGCGCGCGATCCTCGCCCTTATCGAACGTAAAAGGGCCCCAAGGCCCCATAGGTGGTCGAGGCCACAGAGACATGCCCCGACATCTTTGGCGCGCCAGGTAGTGGCGCGTCGAGGTCGTGAGCATCTGATCCGGTCTCCACGCGCGCTACTTCAAGATCTTCATCAGCATGCCACCGAAGAAGAAGCCTTCGGAGGTGGCCGCTCCGTCTACATCGATTCTGCCACCACCGCCGGAGCAAACGGGCGGCAGAGTGGACGCCGGCGGAGGAGCGGGCGCCGCCGGTGGGTCTCGCGTCATCACTACATCCAAAAACAAGGCTCGCAAGCGCCGGCGCACCGAAAGCAGACGCCGCACCCTTCCTGTGAAGTGTAAGGTCAATAACGCCCGGTGCTCCTAGCACCGTGCTCGCTGGAGCAAGGCTGCTGGTGGGTCACGGACGCCGAGGTCAGCATGCACGCCAAGATGTCAAGGCGCGAGGAGGTGCGGTCGCTTAGACGAGGTGTTGCTCCTCCCAATCCGTTGGGAGTCCGAGCACATCCGCCTCGCGCCGCTTCGCCGCCGCCACCCAAGACATCGAGGAAGCGCTGGCGAGCCCGGCTTGCTTCTAGACTACCCTCCGCGCCGCACAAGATCGACGATCGGAGGATGACCATTTACAGCCTCATCACCGCTAACGGCGATAAACCCCGGCGATCGAGAGCTGCCGAGGTTCTCGCAGGCGCCAGCGCAAGCCGACGCCGACAAGACGGCCGGGGGCGCCACCTGCGGCACTCCCAGCCCCGGGTCGAGATCGCCAATACGGACCAACCTTGACGCCGACTCCACCGCGTCGTCGGATCCGCGAACTCGCCGTGATCAGCGCCACGTTCTTCAAGAGCGGCAACACGAAGACGCTCGTACCCGCATCGAGCGCCGGAGAGAAGCGCGACGTCAATCTGACCAGCGCGCTGGGCCCAACGTCAGATCTTGGCTCATGCACTTGCCGGACGGCTCCATCTCCTCATGGGCGGACTGCGCTATCGCTTGTCGGCGCTTTCACGGTGGCCACAAGCCTCATGGCCGTGAGAGTGACTCCACTTGCTCGCCCGTATGAGGGGGAGCCCTAGCAAATATATACAAAGATTCAGCCAGTGCAACGCAACATCCTGACGCCCACCCGCCGCGTTATTAGCGCGTTTCATCGTAACGCGTGAATCGCAGGATGAGGGAGGAGATGGCGATGTGCAAGATCGAAGATGTCGCCGAGCTTTACGCCCGCCGACAAGTGTGCACGAAGGTGAGGAGGGAGGAAAATCCCGAGAGATTGCCGGAGCGTATGATCTCGACAACAGGATGCTACCCCGGCAAGGAAGAACTGGAGGCGGAACAATAGGAAGAGGAAAGCTAAGGACGTGCTAGCTGTTGAGCATTCCGCAACGGAGGCAGCCCGACAAGGCCAAAACCGATGACTCAAGCGAGGCAGCGCCGACAAGCAAGATAGCTCCGCAAGCGTTATTGCAAGATTCACCGCACTAAAGGCCATGACCTCCAAACCTGCAAAAAAGTAGAGCAGATGGCGGAGCTGCAGAAAGCTGAGTACGAGCGCGATAAGGAGAGAGCCTGTGGAGGTGGCGGAGGATCCGCAAGAAGCTTCCGCCGGGAGGGAACTGCAGGCAGGCCAAGCTGCAAGGAGACAGCCTCCCGCCGCCGCGACAAGGACGAAGATGAAGATGAGGATGAAGAGATGGAGAAATATGAGACCGATGATCAAGAGTTTCGTATATGGCAGGTGAAGTGCAGTATCGACGGCGGCGCGCCTCGCACACCTCGCACCGCCAACTCAAATAGTGGGTGTGGGAAGTGAATGCGCAGAGCCGTCCGCCGAGGCACGCAGCTCAAGTGGTCCGCCGCGCCATCGTCTTCGACGTTGAGGACCACCTCGATCGTGTCATTGCGGTCGGGTGCTTGCCGATGCTGGTTTCACCAACAATCCGCAACCTCAAGGTCACGAAGATGTTGGCTGACGGCGGGGCGGCCTGAACTTGATTTCTCTCGAAGCGTTTCAAGAAGCTCCAGATCCCCGACAGCGAGCTCAAGAAACTGGTGCCTTTCAAGGAATAAACCCGGAAGGAGCAAGCCTAAGGGAAGATCACATTGCCATGGACGCTCGCAGCGAACCGAACTTCAGATCGAGAGGTCACGCTCGACGTGGCTGATATCCCCTTACCCTACAACGGGATACTCGGCCACCCGCACTCGCCAAGTTCATGGCGGCCTCACCACGCTGCATAATGTGCTCAAGATGCCAGTCCGATGAGTGTTATCTCTATCCAAGGCGACAAGAGGGATGCGCCATCTCGCCGACAAGATCTACCGGGAAGCAAAGAGCTGCAGCAGAGCGCGAGCCACTTGTCACTGAAGCTCCCTGGGAAGAAGAAGGCCAGTCCGCAAGGACAGCCTGCGCGCCTCCGCAAGCGATCTCCCGAGCGCTGCGCTGCCATCGAGGACGCGCCATCGAGCTCCACCGGCAAGTGCGAGAAGGCGAAGGCAGACCAACTAAAGGCTAAGCCCGGCAAGGACAGCTCTGGTGTTCACTCCGGCAAGCGTATCTCCCCGGAGCGCCGCGCTGCCGTCGAGGATGCGCCATCGAGCTCCGCCGGCCAGTAGGGCAAAGAAAGTTGCCGAACTTCGAGCTTTTCAGTTGTGCTCCCTGAAAATCCACACCTTGTATGAAGAACCCGAGCGCAGAGGGGTCGAATCATGGTTAGGTTGCGCCGTAGATCCGCTTTGAGTCCGCTCGACGGTAAGAGCGCACCGCAACCAGCCGCCGAAGTTCTTCCCGCCGAGGCAACACTGCCAATGGCTGTTGATGCCCCGGCCGATGAGCGTGTTTGCGCCAAGGGTTCCTCAAAGCGTGAGGAAGAAAACATACAAGGGGTGGTGGAAACCAGGAAGAAGTACGACCCCATCGGATCAAGACGGAAAAAGCTAAGTCACCCGAGCTTTTGTACAGAGCACTTTTAGTCCTATAGCCTTGTGTTATGTCCTCGAGCGCTATCCTTTGTACAAAAAAAACCTCAGGCGTGAGAGGAACCAACTCGTTGTTGTTGCGTCCTTGCTTTGTTTCCGAGTCCGCTCAACAATACAAGTGCGCCGAATCGCCCGAGAAGGTTTCTTGCCGGATACAACACCGCCAAAGAAGGCCGACGCCCCGCACTCAAAGCAAGTGTGTTAGCCCGCAAGTTCCTAGAAGCATAGGGTTAAAACGCATAAGGGATACAACGGCAGAGGGCGAATATAGCAAGCCTTGCCATGGGGCAGCCTTCAGATGAGAAACTTGTGCGCGGAGGAACTAACTTTCGCGGCTGAGTTGCATCCTTGATTTGTTTCGAGTCCGCCGACAATTCAAGTGCGCTGCGAATCGCCCGAGAAAGTTTCTTGCCGGAAACAACACCGCCAATGGCTCTTGATGTTCTCGACTCAAGAAGTGTGTTAGCCCCGCAAGTTCCCTAGAAGCGAGAGTGTGAACATACAAAGGGCAAAGCATGGCATCGCGCGTAGAGTCACACCATGAAAGAATAGCTTATTACAGCCATTGTCTCGGCCAAGTTGCCGCTATGATTACAAAGGACAAGGAGAAGCTGAATATGATCAAGACAGTTCTCGGCAAGCCAGCTTCCACTGGGGCTGCGAGTGCCAAAGCTCCTTTGCGATGGGCCAGGGCCCCCGGAGGCCGCGGCATCGGCGACAAGAGCCAAAGAAGGCATACCAAGACTCGTGGTCTTGCGGAGCCAGAGTTGCGAGAGCTCAAGGCAAGGTTCCTCCCCTGCAAACCAAGGTCGCCGGGAGCTACGGAGTCGATAAGTTTTCATCCTCGTCATGCATCCTCTTGTGGACTGGGAAGGCGGGGCTGGCCCTTGAACGAAAGTGTGCTTTGTAAAAGAAACTCTGTGGCTGAGGAGCGAAGTCGCGCCAAGTTGCGCCCTTGGTTTGTTTCCGAGTCCGCTCAACGACACAAGCGCGCTGCAACTGGCCCGACAAGGTTTCTTGCCGGAAGCAACACCGCCAGCGGGCTGCTGACGTCCCGCACTCAGCAAGTGTGTTCGCTCCGGCAAGTCCCCTAGAAGCGTAGGGTGGGAATGTACAAAGCACAAAATCAAGTAAAGGACTTGGTCCGGCAAGCATTCCCCTCTTTTTCATTAAAAACATCCCAATTTAGTACAAGTCCATAAGAGGATGAAAAACATGATAGAGAGGATTACAGATTTTAAATGCAGCTAAGGCCCGAAGGCTTACAAATTAAAAGATAAGATGCCCGTAATCCCCTCCTATTTCTCTCTGCTCAGAGGTAGGTCAGGAGGCCCTGCAAGAGAAGCTTGCCGGGAGGGCAAAAGGGGCACCTAGGAGAGCTACGGGCGCTAGAAGACACCAAGAGAACTTCCCGGGGGTCGGCCAGGAGCTTGGCGGAGACGGAGGCGCCGGAGGCAGAGCTTGAAGATGGGGTGGTGGGACGTCAAGACGCTGCCGAGGGCTCCTCGCCTCGATTCGACTTGACGGCCTTGCCGCCACCCCTCTTCCTCTTCCACAGCCTCCCTACGCCAGCCGCCCAAGGAGACGGCCCCGGGGAGTTCAGAAGGCCGGCGACCCGGATGATGGGGTCGTCGGTGGCGCGCGAGGCAGCGTCCGATGCCTAGTCGGACCCGCCATCCTCGCCGTCGTTGCTGTCGCTCCCCTCCTCGTCACTCTCGCTCGAGGAGGGGCCTTCGCTATCGCAGGATCTATCCACGCAGCACCTCGCCCGGGTGCCGGAGTCCCCGAAGACCTTGACGGCGAGAAGGTCGCCCTCCATTAACTTAAAATGGAGGGTAAACCCCGCCGTCAAGTTGTGGATGCGGCGAACGCCTTCCACCCTCGGTCGGAAGTACATCACGCCGGGCCGGGATACGACACTCACTCGAAGTGCCATCGATCCCGCAGCCCCTCATCGCGCAACTCCAACATCTCGGCGGATCCGCCCATCGCGCCGCAAACGGGCCGGCAGCCGGAGACGGCGACGAGGCGCCGGGCGCAGCTTGATGAAGAACTCCTGTGGATCGCCTCGGTGTGTAACGCCGAGAAAGGAGCCGCCGGGCGGAGACGGGAGGTGCATCGCCTCAGCCGCCTCTCCCGAGCGCCGACCACGCCCTCGACCTGCCCACGGCCCGCCTCCCTCTCTCCCCTCAGAGGCCGGCTCCGCCACCACAGCGCGGATAGGAGAGGCGCGCTACTCGAGGCAACCTCGCCGCCACCGCTGAAGGACCAGGATTCCCTCCCTCCATGGCAGATGAGAGTAAGAGTAACGGAAGTTGAAGACGAAGGGAGAAGAGGAAGTGCGAGACCATTGTGCTCCCCTTCCGCCCCTTTTAAAGGGCGAGGAGGAGGCTCAGCCGCCCCGCTCAGCCAATCAGGGAGCGAGGAGCGGGGCCGGCTCGCCGTCCTCGCCCGTGACGGCTCGGTCTCCCACCTTCGCTGCCCACGACCCCCCACGCATGAGAGCCGTGTGGCGAAAAAGCGGGGCCGGGGCGACGTGTGAGGTGACCTCGCCCTGCGCCACGATCACGGGGGTGGATGCCTTAAAGACCGCGACGCGCCACCCACGCCTCCCACGACGCCGCAATCGACGCTGCGTTGCGTGCTGGGGAGCGCGTGGGCGCTGAGCCCATTGCTAGGCGGATCTGTGCCACGCGTGTTCGCAGCCTTTGTTTTGGGCCTGGCCCAACAACGCGGCACTGTGTATGGCCCAGCCGAGGCTCTGTCGGTGTACTAAAGTAGGGGTACCTTAGTACCCCGAACTTGTGCACGGGCAACAAGCAGCACTACGCAGAAGGCTTTGCCGGACGCCCGCAAGGCTCTCCACCACTCCTTATTACTGCCATTCAAGAACAAAGTACTAGCTAAGAACGACGGCCCCGCAAGAGGAGCTTGCGGAAGGCCAACCAGGCATCACAGAAGACTTGCCGCGGCGCCCCTTTAGCAGCAGCCCAGCCGTCGCAAGCTTGCTTGGCCAACAACAAGAGGCTCATGGCAAAGCACTTGTCATGCAAGGCTGCCACCCAACTCCAGCGCACTCCAAGGACGCGCCGTCACCAAAGCCATCCCAAGGGCACGTGGCGAGGCACTACGCAACCATACGGAGCAAGGTGGCAAACGGAGTCGACAGAGGCGCCATCGTGGCAACCGTGGCTCACCTAACCGTCTGCTTTTTTACCTTTGTTAGGGCGACCAGACGGGCATTTAATGCCCTTGTCCCTCTTTGTTAGAGTTAGGTAGGCACTGTTGTAATCGTTGTACCAACTCGCGATTTTACCTTTCGCCCCTCTTCCCACGCCGCCACCGTGGGTACCCCTTCAGACTATAAAGGAGGCCCATGCGCACGAGAAGGGGTTCGGTCCATTCGACACCCACAGCACCACCATGCGCCGCACGCCGAGCTAGATCAAATAAAAACACCAAGCAGCAGTAGGGTGTTATTCTCCGAGAGCCCAAGCTGGGTAAAGATTGCCTGTCTCCCAGCGTGTTCGACCTCGATCCGCTTTGCGCACGATCCCCGCCTCCTCACCGAACTGTAAAGGGGCCCCAAAGGTTCCCATAGGTGCTCGAGGCCACAGAGACACGCCTCGGACAACTCGCCTTTGGCGACATCCTAAATTGCTAAAGCATCTCTCGCTATCGGAGAGTCCTGGCCGGATTACGCCAGATGGTTGGGATACGGACGACGAAGAAATTCAGAGCCCACCCACCACCCACTTTGTAGCCACTGCCGACGATCTAACCGACATGCTAGACTACGACTCAAGACATCGACGCTTATGGGACGACGATGCCGAGATTTAACAGAACCAGCGCCTTGTGGCACCGGAAGACCACCCATCATACGGCATATACATGGTGGACACCCCAAAAGACGGGACGGCGAAGAAGCGCAATGGAGGCAGATTCCTTAAAGAAACAGCCCAAGCACTAGCGTCGTGGCGCCGCCTAAATCCCGCCACAACAAGAATGGAGATTCCGCACAGAGATAATAATACCCCGTAGAGTGTCGAAGACAATCCCTCCAAAGAAGACTCAAAGACAGAGGACGAGAAGCAAGCCCTCACGAGAGGGTGACAGACGAAGAGGTTGAGGATTATAACTATATACCTCCCTCCAAAGACGAGGCAAGCCTCAACAACGACGAATTCGTCGTGCCCGAGGATCCCGTCGAACAAGAGCGTTTTAAACGCAGGCTTATCGCCACGCAAATAGCCTAAAGAAAAAGCAGCAGAGCTTCAAGCCGATCAGACCTCGCGGCCGATCGATGGATCGAGGTCCTCGCGGCGAGGAGTATAAACTCGAACGCCTCCAAAAGCTACCCAAGATGCAAGTTGCTCCCCGATTAGAGGAGGAAGCATACATACCTTCATCACCAATAAGACGATACGGCCGACCGACCACCCCCCGTGGTCTTGATGAGAGGCATCCAGCCCTCCACCAAGACCGCACCCGCATCGCTCCAAAAGTACTGGCCAAGAGGGAACGCTACGGACTTGCGAGAAGTATTGAGGACAAAGCAAGGCAATCCAGATCCATCTACGGATCACGTGGGCGCCTCGACCCGCGACGAATACCGTCGCGCCGGATACAACCTGGCCGGGCGAACACACAGCATAACGCCTCTCGATCTACGCCGTGATATTTCTCAATATAGAGGCGCCGACACCCGCTTATGCTTCAATCGATGAAGTAATGGATCATCAAATCCTCAAGGGTTTAAACCCAGAACATCGAATCCTACGATGGAACAACAGATCCCGCGGTTTGGATCAAGATTATCTCCTTCACATCCATATGGCCCATGGCACGCATCTCCATGCCATCAAGTATCTCCCACTCAAGCTTAAAGGACCAGCTCGGCATTGGCTTAATAGCTTGCCCTAGAGTCAATTGGGTGTTGGGAAGACACGGAAGCCGCATTCTCGACAACTTCCGAGCACGCGTAAAGCGGCCACCGACGCCGATGACCTAAGCCACACAAAGAGCTGGACGAATCGGTCGACAATTACGACACGGTTCTTGACAAAGAAAACCAAATCGTCGACCGTCCGGATGCAGAGGCCCTCGCAGCCTTCAAACATAACATCCGCGACGAGTGGCTAGCCCGCACCGGGACAGAAAACGAAATCCATGGCAGCCCTCACATCACTAATGACCTGCTTTATGCGGGGAGAGGATAGTGGCTAGCTCGCAAAGCAACAACCTCAAGAAAAATTCTGGCAGTCCGGATACTAAGGACCACAACGGCGAGTCACGCCAAAGCAAAAATAAACGCCGATTAACGGCGGCGACAAGGAGGATCTGACGGTCAACGCCGGATTCCGAGGCTCTAAACCCGGTCAGCGGAAGAAGCCATTCAAAAGAACCACTCCGGCCTGTCCAATTTGGATCGAATACAAGCGCCTAATCACACCAACAGAGATTTTGGGTGTTCAAGCAGCGAGCAAGTTAATTGCGAAAACAACGACAAGGGCTAAACAGAACGACGAGGAAGAGACCCGACCCGAACAATAGAGGATGTAGGTTTCCCCACAAGTGCGGACGGTGAACATGATCTACGCAACCCATATACCCAAGAGGGAGCGAAGCGCACTAAGGGACGATATGCGATAAAGCCGCCGCCTCAAGTTCAATCCATGGTCCTCTTGTCCGATCACTTTTGATCGAAGAGACCATCCAACCAGCATCCGCCACGGCGGATTCGTTGCATTGGTTTTAGACCCAATCGTCGATGGATTTCACCTCATGAGAGTCCTGATGGTCGGCGGCAGTAGCCTGAACCTGCTTTATCAGATACAAAGTGCGCAAGATGGGCATAGACCCTCAAGGATTAAACCTACAAAGACAACCTTTAAAGGCGCCATACCAGTGTGGAGGCCAATTGTACGAGCTCACCACACCGTAAGTGGTCTTCGGATCCCCAGATAATTTCCGAGCGAGAGTTAATCTTGACATAGTCCCATTTCACGATGGCTATCACGCTATGCTCGGACGAACCGCGTTTGCAAAGTTCAACGCGGTGCCGCATTATGCATACCTCAAGCTCAAGATGCCAGGCCCTCACGGAGTCATCATGTTCAACGGAAATACGGAACGCTCCCTCCGAACGGAGGAACATACAGCGGCTCTCGCGGCAGAAGTACAGAGCAGCCTTTTAAGGCAATTTTCGAGTCCGGCCGTTAAACGGCCGGATACAGCCAAACGTGCCCGGAGCAACATCAACCAAGACCACCTGGCATGATCCGAGCATGCGTAGCAATGCGGCCCCAACCCCTGCCCTCGCATGACTGCAGGAACAACGCTCTGCGTACATCATTACGCTTTGGAGATACCATGGGCGTAGTGGAAGGGGCGCGACCACAATGGACCCAGAGTGCGGCTCAACCACACCAGGGGCTCGCAAGTGTGTCACTCTTTCTTATTATTATTTTCCTTCTTTGTATACACAAGACTCCGTTAACCAGAGACCCTGTCCGGCGGTGAACCTACCGAACTCACGATGCAATAGCCAGGGAAGAAAGAAGGCTGCGACGAACACTCAGGTGGTCTCCATTACGAGCATTAAATTTGATTATATACACCAAGTCTGCAGCCCACTCGAGGGGGACATGTTTAATTAGTCCAAACCCTTGCTTACCAAGACTATTTGTATCAGTCCGCACTCGTAGTGCAGACTTCCTTTAATAAATAATGCAGCACTTTTCAATCGCAATTACATTGCTTTATATATATATATATATGTTCATTAAATGACATCTTGCACCAGATATTTTGGTACGGCCGAATACACCGTGGGCTTGTGTTCCCCGCATTATGGTGTGATAAGTCCGAACACTTTCACAAGTGCGGCACCCTAACTTATAGCATTATATGAATCAACTCCGAATCATGTCTTGGGTCAATAGTTGGGTTTGCCCTGCTCCCACGTTTTGGTGCCTTACGTTCCGTTCTGTCGGCTAAGGTGGCACTGGGAGAACCACTGCGATTGCGCCCCGGTTGAGCTGGGCGAGCACCTCAGTGGAAAAAGCTAAAACTGTCTGGCATGATAAGGCGAGAGACTGGTCGCTGTTCGAGAGGTCTTTTCGGGTCCCTCAAGACCCATGCCGCTTCGAGCGAAGTTCCGGATAATGTCTGACAAAAGGCGTGGATAGCGCCCCAAATTTGGTCTTCCGAATACTAGGGGCTTCGCCGAAATTTAAAATTATAGAATTCTATGGCTAAGTGAGAGTGTTCAAGCATTATAAGTCCGGTTGCCTTGTTCGTTGTGTTGAGCGCCTCCCTAGATGGACCCAAAAGTGGGAACAAGAGCGCTCAAGTTATCCCGAACACCCAAAGACTTGCGGCTTGGGGTTGAAGCGACGACTTGCCATCTCTCGATTTTATAAACGGCCGCATGTATGTAATATTTTAAATTAACAAAGAGTTGCTTAAAGCGCACATGAACAAAGTTTTCAGCGCATGAGGATAATACATAGCTAATTTACTCAAAATTACATCTCTAGGGCATTCATCCGCAATATCGCGAGCCCCCTTTAGGACAGTTTTATAATACATTTTGGCGACGATACTCCTTGCCCGGTGGCGTGTCGTTGAGAAGCTTCTCAAGATCCAGCTGCGCGGTGCACTTTTGTGCGGGCAAGGGCCCGACGAGCACATTCAATACAAAGTGAGCGCTTGATGACCTCCACCGGGCACGATCCACCAGCCGCGCGCCGACGAGGCCAAAGTAGCTCCCAGCACGGCCTGTCCTGTGCCATGACCGGACTATAAGGCCCTTCATGGCCTCCTCACTACCTTAGGAGTTCGACCACCGCTTAATTTGGTCGCTTGGGGCACCGGATGGCCGGCCTCGGCGTCTCGAGACTAGAAGACCTTCTCCGTTGAGCTCCCTCTCGCCACGGTAGAATGCGGCGCATCGGACACACTACGCGCAGATCTGCAACGCCTCGAGAGCTTGAATGCGGGTAAGTGTCGTAGTTTACATTAACATGCTTGCTTTGCATGAAAATGCCTTACCCACCGCTATCTTCTTTACATCTTCAACCTCTGAAGGGCCTTACGGGCCTCGGCCTTGGCGGACTTGGCACTTTCGAGAGCCGAGGCAAGCTCGGACTCTCGAGTCTTGAGTCGCACTCCAAGCTCTCATGCTTCTCCATGAGAGCCCGGAGCTCTTGCCCCACTTCCGCCACACATGCCTCCTGCTTTTCTCGTCTCTGCTTGCTCATGGCCACACTGCGTTCGTCGCGGACATGCCTCCTCCTTCGGGCTGCCACCTGTTTGTGGCCCCCTGCAATACCCATATTATCCTTGTTAATTTTATTGCAACCAAAATCCTTTTTCAGAAGGTAACAATTCAAAGTGGTGCTACTCACCTTCTTTGTCCTCGAGCTGCCTCTTGGCATGGCCGAGCTCTCGCTTGGACCGCTCGAGATCTTGCTTCAATGCACCAACCTCCACAGTCGGTCAGAGGACAGAAGACAGCACAGACGCTGCAAACCCATATTGACATAATTTATTAGCAACCTGCGAATATCTTTTTAGATCCTCAGTCCGGCTTTTCTTTCCGAACACCGAACCGAGCATCAGGGGCTACTGTCTATACGGTATTACATTACACAATTTTAACTTCTTACCTCAAAGCCCGTTAAAAGGCTACTGCAGGCTTCGGTTAGCCCGCTCTTGGTGAGCTGGACCTTCTGAATCACCGCACTCATAATAAAGGCGGTGTTCTTCCTCGATGGAAGCGCCTTTGAGCTCCTCCGAAGAAGTTGTCCGGCGCCCGGCTGGACGGAGGCCGCCGGGTGTCACGGTCTTGCCCTTCTTTCGGAAGGGCGCTTTGCGGACTCTGGAACCACCGCGAGTTCCGATGTAGAGTCGGCGCAAAGTCCGGAGGCTGCTGGCGGCGCCGCCCGAGCCTCCTCCGATGGGTCCTCTCTCGATCCCACCTCGGCGTCCTCATCGGCGCTGGGGTAGAGGCGTCGAAGTGAATCCACATCCGACGGGCCAACGACCCTTCGATGAAGCGGGAGATCATCATCGGCCGATTGCGGAAAGTATGCGGCATTAGTAGGACACTATGTGACACGAAAGAAATTGCATATCTGGGATCCGGATACTTACGATCTCGCCGAAGGCCTGGCCCTTGAAGGCCACTCCTCCTCGCCAACGTTGGTGTTGGCGGAACGGTTCGGGGGAATAGTTCTCCCCTCTTGACCCTTGGCCTCCCCCCTGGGAAGCCTTCCTCTTCCTCTCTCCCTCCTCCGAGAGAGAGTCTTCTTCCTCCTCCTTGTCTTCGGGGGAGGAGTCCGCCTCGTCGTCGGACACCTGATTACGGGAACTCTTTCGAGTCCTCGTGGCCGCCTTCTTGGCCTTCTTCTCCAGCACCATGTGCGGTGCCGGAACAGCAGCCCCGCCAGACGGGCATCCACTGGGTCTTCTGGCATGGGAGCCGGGCAGTTAAGCTGCTCGGCCTTCTGCATCCATTCCTGTCAAAGGAAAAGGGAGATTGAAACCCTCTTAGAATCAATCTATTTACAACAAGTGTCCCGTAAAGGGGTTGAATCACTTACCTCGTCAGCTGGATGCTGCGAGCGAAATCCGCGATCTTCCATCGCGGATGCGGGGGCTTCGGCGCCCTTAAACAGCACCCTCCAGGCGCCTTCGTACGTCGTGTCGAAGAGCCCGCTTAGCGCCTGGTGCTGTTCCGGATCGAACTCCCACAGATTGAATTCCCGTTCTTGGCATGGGAGGATCCGGCGGACGAGCATGACTTGGACCACGTCGACGAGCCTGAGCTTATTGTTCACCAGCTTTTGGATACAGGCTCGGAGTCCCGTCAGCTCCTTCGGATTACCCCACAACAAGCCCTTCTCTTTCCAGGAGGTGAGCTGCGTGGGGATACCAGATCTAAACTCGGGGGCCGCCGCCCACTCAGGGTCGCGCGGCTCGGTGATATAGAACCACCCCGATTGCCACCCCTTGACGGAGTCCACGAAGGCCCCTTCGAGCCAGAGGACGTTGGGCATCTTGCCCAACATGGTGCCTCCGCATTCCGCTTGCGTGCCCTTCACAACCTTCAGCTTGACGTTGAAGGTCTAGAGCCACAGGCTGAAGTGGGGCTGGATGTAGAGGAAGGCCTCGCACACGACGATAAACGCCGAGATGTTGAGGATGAATTTCGGCGCCAGATCGTGGAAATCCAGGCCGTAGTAGAACATGAGCCCCCGGACAAAAGGGTGAAGTGGAAAGCCCAGTCCGCGGAGGAAGTGGGGGAGGAAAACAACCCTCGATGGGGCCGGGGTGGGGATGAGCTGCCCCTCATCGGTAGCCGATGCGCGATATCGCCGAAAGGTATCCGTATTTGCAGCAAACAGTGATGTGCTCCTCCTTAACGGTGGAGGCCAACCATTTGCCTCCCGCTCCGGACATGGTCGGAGAAGGTTGATACGAGATGCGCAAGCTTGGGCGTTGGAGCTTGAGTGCGCGGAGATGGATAAGCAAGGGAGGAAGAAGGCATGGGTGAAAAGGTGAATCCTTATCCCTTATATATAGGCGGGCGAAGACTATGCGCCCCCCCATCGGCCTGGTAAAACTCGCTTATCTCCCAAGCGCCACCATCAATGGCGCGGTTGGGTTACCCACGTCCATATTGATGAGAATCCCGGAATAAGGGGAACACGATCTCTTCTTTGACAGGACGTGCCAAGGAAACCGCTTTGCTAAACGTGTTGAGGTGGTATAATAAAAAAGATTCAAGTAAAGGCTTGGTAGCAAGCAGGATGTCATGCCGCGAATACGCCGTGATTGGACTTGTGTACATTTTATTCTCTCTATGGTGGAATGTGGAATTTATTTTGCAGAGCCGGACACTATCCTGGTGTTCATGATCTTCTCTGGATTATTCAAAGGAGGAACCCGCCTTGCAATGCCGAACATTATGCGCACCGGAATTATCGTCATTGAAGCCTGGTTCAGGGGGCTCTTGAGGAGTCCTGGACTAGGGGTGTCCGGACAGCCGGACTATCATCGTCCGCCGGACTCCAAGACTACGAAGATACAAGATTGAAGACTCCGTCCCGTGTCCGGATGGGACTTTCCTTGGCGTGGAAGGCAAGCTTGGCGATACGGATATGTAGATCTCCTACCATTGTAACCGACTCTGTGTAACCCTAGCCTTCTCCGGTGTCTATATAAACCGGAGGGCCTTAGTCCGTAGGACACAACATACATTACAACAATCATACCATAGGCTAGCTTTAGGGTTTAGCCTCCTTGATCTCGTGGTAGATCCACTCTTGTACTACCCATATCATCAATATTAATCAAGTAGGACGTAGGGTTTTACCTCCATCGAGAGGGCCCGAACCTGGGTAAAACATCGTGTCCCTTGTCTCCTGTTACCATCCGCCTAGACGCACAGT
The DNA here is from genome assembly GCA_021437245.1 of Aegilops speltoides. Lineage (NCBI taxonomy): Eukaryota > Viridiplantae > Streptophyta > Magnoliopsida > Poales > Poaceae > Aegilops > Aegilops speltoides. The sequence goes on from JAHHZJ010002000.1 coordinate 16,400, forward strand.
TCGGGACCCCCTACCCGAGATCCGCCGGTTTTGACGCCGACAGTTACTATTGAAAGTGCAACTAATCCCCGGGTGGTTTTGGTAATTAATAACAACATATATATCATTGAACTAATTATTTCTTGAGAATATTTCAGAAAGTTCAGTGATATGGGTATGGCAATGACTGATGATGTGGACCCCTCAAAATGCTAAGGAAAACATTGGCAAAAGCTCAAGACTCTATTTTTGGTTTAGTGATCCAAGATCACATTGAGTCCATAGGAAAGCCAATACTATTAAAAGGGATGAGGTTATGATGATGATCTGGTTGCTCAAAGTGCTTAGTGATTTATCTCTCAAACTATCAGCAATCTTTCATTCCAACATAAACCCATAAGTAATCTCGGTCCCACCGATTCCATAAACTCACCACACCGAGATGAACCACCTCACCATATACCCAAACCCTAAGAATTTCGGATTTTCGATTCCAAACTCGGTCATACCGAAATTGGTGTTGCCAAGCTTCAGAACCTTCAGACTCAAATCGGTGTCACCGAGATGAGAAAGTCGGTCCCACCGAGATTGGCAAACCCTAGACTTTGGAAGAATCGGACTAACCGAGATTGTATTTTCGGTCCCACGAAAATCCCAACGCTCACAAGATTTGAACTTTCGGTCTCACCGAGTTGTCAACTTCGGTCCGACCGAGATTGGTCAAATGTGTGTAACGGTTGGATTTTGTGTGGAGGCTATAAATACCCTCCACCTCCTCTTCATTCGTGGAGAGAGCCATCGAAAGAACTACCACTCCTACCTTACATTTCGAGAAGAAAACTACCTACCCTTGTGTTGAGATCAAGTTGCTCCACTCCCACCATATGAAACTTGATTTCTAGCCTTCCCAAGTTGCTTTCCACTCAATCCTTTCTTCCACCACAGCCAAATCGGTGAGGAGAGTTGAGTGTTGGGGAGATTATCATTTGAAGCACAAGAGCAAGGAGTTCATCATCACCAACACCATCTATTACCTTTTGGAGGTGGTGCCTCCTAGATTGGTTAGGTGTCGCTTGGGAGCCTCCGTCAAGATGTGGAGTTGAACCAAGAAGTTTGTAAGGGCAAGGAGATCGCCTACTTCGTGAAGATCTACCCGAGTAAGGCTAGTCCTCCGTGGACGAGGCCATGATGGCATAGACAAGGTTGCTTCTTCGTGGACCCTTCGTGGGTGGAGCCCTCCGTGGACTCTCGCAGCCGTTACCCTCCGTGGGTTGAAGTCTCCATCAACGTGGATTGACGATAGCACCACCTATCGGAACCACGAGAAAAATCTCCGTGTCTCCAAATTGCGTTTGCTCTTCTCCACCTCTTATTTACTACATGTGCAATTTACTTTCCGCTGCCACTACTCTAGAATTGCATGTGTAGGGTGATACTTGACTTGGTCATCATTGTGAACTTGCTAAAAACTTGTCCTAATCAAAAGGCTAAACTTTTAAGTTGTCAAGTAGTCTAATCACCCCCTCTAGACATACTTCCGATCCTACAAGTGGTATCGAGCTTTGGTCTCCATTGGATTGGTTTTCATTGCATTGACTCCATAAGCTTGGTTTCACAACCTAGGAGAGTATGGCGCCTAGTGAGGGTAATTTCAGAGAGGTCCTTACTTTGATGGTTCAAATTTTGCTAGTTGGAAGCATAAAATGAAAATGCATATTCTTGGACATAACCCCGCATGGGGCATTATTTGTGTTGGCTTGCAAGGTGAGTTCTTCGAGGAAGGAAAAGTTCGGATCGCGAAGCTACTGCGGATGAGTTGCGGATGTTCTGAACAATGCTCAAGCTTGTGACATTCTCTTCAATGCTTTGTGTCCCGAGGAGTTCAACAAGATCAGCCGTCTTGAGAATGCAAAAGAGATTTGGGATACTTTGGTGAAATGCACGAAGGTACCGAGTCCGTGAAGGAATCAAAGCTAGATGTTCTTCAAGGTCGACTTGACAAGTTCAAGATGAAGGAAGGTGAAGGAGTCGCTGAAATGTACTCTAGGCTTGCTCTCATCACCAATGAGATGGCAGGCTTAGGAAGCGAAGAAATGACCGATCGATTCATCATCAAGAAGATTCTCGAGCTTTGGATGGAAAGTATGACACCGTGTGCACTTTGATCCAAATGATGCCAAACTACAAGGATCTCAAGCCTACCAAGTCATTGGAAGAATTGTTGCTCATGAGATGACACTTAAAGATAAGGAAGAGCTTCACAACAAGTCAAGTGGTGCTTACAAAGCTGCAGTTGAAGCTCCCACAACCTCAAGTGACAAGCTAGTTTCCAATGAAGAGATAAGCCTAATGGTGAAGAACTTCAACAAATTCTACAAGAGTAGAAGCAAGGAAAGAAGCTCAAAGTCTAGATCATATGATGAAAAGAGATCTTCTAGTCGTGATCGAAGCTGCTACAATTGTGGAAGACCGGACACTACTCAAATGAGTGTTCGACTCCCCACAAGAGAAGAGAAGAATCTCCAAGAAGAAGAAGCTCAAGAGAAGAGTCGCCTCTAAAAGAGAGAAGGAGTAGAGATGATCGTTATGAACGAAGATCCTCTCGGAGAAGCAAGGATTCGGAAAGGAAAGACAAGTCATCAAGGAGCTACACAAGAAGAAAACATCAAGCTCATGTTGGTGAATGGGTTTCCGGCCCGACTCCGACAATCACTCGAAAGAAGCTATCACTCCAACTCCGAATCTGATCAAGATGAAGGTGTTGCGGTCTTGCTCTCGTGTCCTCCAACTCCAACTCCTATGACTTATTTGATTCACCAAATGAGGGAATTGGAAGATGCTTCATGGCAAAAGGCCCCAAGGTATCACACCCTGAATTTATTGACTTTGATAGTGATGAGGATGACTTGCTTGGTGAAGATGAGCTTTTACATGATAAATCTAGTGAGCTTAGTAATGATGAACATGCTAGTAGTCTTTATAGTCGAGAAGAGTCGAATGACAATGCTATGAAGGAGATTGAGCGTCTAACTAAAGAACTAAACACTCTTAAGTTAGCTCATGAAACAACTCAAGAAGATCATAGAGAGCTCCTAAGATCTCATGAGAAGCTACGCTCAAGAAGCTCAATCTAGAGCAAGAACATGAGTTTCTAAAAGCTATCAATGACGATCTTCAAAGAAGAGTTCTTCATATCTTGCCAAACGACTTCTCTTGTCTAATTTCTTGCCACCTATTAAAACTAAGCATGACAAGCATAAGAAAAATTCTTCATCTAGTAGTAACAATAATCATGCTAAATCAAATGTTGTTACTTCTAGTAATTCTCTTGATTCCACTAACAATGTTTCAAGCCAAGTTTCACTTGAGCAAGAAAATAGTCTATTGAAAGGGATTATAGAGAAAGGTGTCTACAAGAGCCTTGCGGAAGCAAGAGCTTTGAGGAAATTGTTCGCAAGCAAGGAAGACACGGAAGAATCAAGGAATTGGTTTTGAGCGAAAGTTCAACGCCGAGGGTGTTGAATGGGAAGAAGGTCAATATCCCACTCCAAAGTTTGTTTCTCAAAAGGAGAAGTATGATCCTACTTCTTCCAATGTGGAACAAGCTCAAGATGACCTTCCACCACAAGACCACAAGCTAAAAGGCAAGGACAAGCTTCAAGAGGAGATTGATGCATTCATTGAAGCACCCAAGGCCATGGTCAAGTGGGTTCCCAAGGCAACTTCAAGTTCTACTTGACAAGCTCAACTACTACCCCAAGGATTCCCATCAAGATGATGTGGATCCCAAGAAGAAGAACTAGAGAGTTCTTGAGGGTGACTCGCCAACATACTTCACTCACATTCATTTTGGCAAGAACTTGTGCAATCAACTTCCACATCTTGCACTAGTTCATGGAGTCACAAACCCTCATGTTGGTAAGTCAAGGGACAAGGTAATCATTGCTTTCATGGACATCATCTATTGTGTACTTCAATCTATGTCCATGGATATCCTTGTTTGTTCCTTGTGGGACTAACCCATGTAGGTATTGAAAGTGCCCGAATCCAAAGGATTGCTCCCAACTCTTGATGATCTTCATCAACATTGAGCATCCACATCTTCAACATCTACATGAAGTCTTCAATGACAACCCAAGGTTAGTTTGACCCTTTAAAAGGGGTTCTCACATCAAGGGGGAGCTTTGCTCTAAAGAATTGAGCTAAAGCATCTTCAAATGATGTGAACACATTAATGCTTTATGTAAAAGTGGTAACCCCACTTGTGCTTAAACGATGAGTATGACCTATGATCAAATGTTCTCATTTGACTCCTAAGTCAATATACTCATATATAGATGACCTAGTCATCGCCAAATTGTGTGCTAGTAGCTAGTGTTTTGTTTGTGCATGTTTGACACATATTTCATTTGCTATCTTATTGTGTGAGCATGTTGGATGCATGATTTTATCCATTCGAGGACATCCATTTGTTGCTTTGGTCTTTTGGATTTTTCTTTTTGACCAAATGGATGGACAAGAATGCCTAAGTTCCTCCCTAGCTATCTATGCTTTCTTGTCTCAAACTCTATTCATGCTTATATCACAAACTTTGAACAAGACTTTTTGGACAGACCGAGTGAGGAGCACTCGAGCCACCGATCCGTCAAAAGCTTAAATTCCAAAACCTTCTAAGTACTTTCGGTCAAACCAATATACTCAAATCGGATGACCGAAATCACTTGGATTGATCTAGGTTTTCACCTCGGTGAAACCGAAGTTACAAATTCGGCGTGATCGAAGTGAGTAATCGCACGCAGCTAACCATCTCGGTCCCACCGAAGTTTTCCAACTCGGTCCCACCGACACCGAAGGGTATATATACCCGAGGCAGCGCTGATTATTCCTTCAAACGCCTCGCCCCAAACCCTTATTTGCCGTCGCCGTGGTCTTGGATCGTCTCCGCCGTCGCTCAGGCGCCCTCGCCTGGTCTCCATCGCCGTCAGCGGTCAATCTCATCGCACCGTTGCCGCCAGAGTGAAACTCCACCAGATTGGGTGAGTTTCATCCTCTCGTGCTTCAACCTCGATTCTATGCACGATAGGTTATGCCTAGCTTCTTGCCAAGATTGAAATCTTCCTATCCAGCAGATTAGATCATAGAACAAAATTCGAGTGAAAATTTTAGGGTTAGGTTTCCGCGAACACATCTCGGTGTGACCGATTCTACATTCTCGGATCGACCGATTTGGCCTCGCCATTGACCGCACTTTTCGGTTAAACCGAAGTTGTGCAAATCGGTAAGACCGAAGTGAGGATTTAGTGAAACCCTAGTGCTCTCGGCTAGACCGAAACCCATTTCGTCCAACCGAAAGTGGTGTGTATGGTTAGGTTTAGACACTTCGGATTCACGAATTTTTAGACTCGGTCGGACGAAATTCATTCTGTGAAAACCTAAAACTAATGTTTGAACTCATTCTTTTGCAAAATCCTCTGCAGTTTGTGATAACTCTTCTATTCGCCTATACCTATTCTTTTCACAGGTTGTCGGTCATATACGATGCAAGTGACAGCGAACAGTCTGAATCACCATTGAGATTCCAGAGGATTACAAGTCTGAAGCAAGCAGTTTTTCAGATGATGGAGAGGAGCACTCCAAGTGGATTGCCTCCAGCTGCCACGAGTATGGAAGAAGAGGAATTCGATGAGGAAGACTCGACTTTGTTGCAGATGAGGAGATTACTTCCAAGCCTAAGAGGAAAGTGGTTGCCAAAGGCTATCAAGGGCAACAAGCAAAGAAAGGCACCAAAGAAAGAGAAGAAATCCACAGTTGCAAAGAAGCTGAGCATGGAAGAAGAAACCTCCAAAGAAGATCAAGAAAACTTCCAAGAGGAAGAGGCTAGTTCATGAAGAAGCGATGATGACTCGATGAGGAAGCACCCCAGCCTCCTCGAAGCAAAAGTTGATGGGAGATGCCATCGAGGCAGGAGCACCCACAAAATCTAAGCCATCAGCTCCAGCCAAGGCAGCCCAAGCCAAACCTGCTGCCAAGCCAAAGAAAACAGAAGAAATATACCGCTTCAGAGAAGAAGAAGGACAATGTACCACTGCTGAATCGATGAAGAGGCACATGTTTTCTTCAAGCTCGCATGTAAACCGCCAGTTCATAATGATGCTCATCCTCGAGCTGAAAATATGAAGGAAAGGAAGGACAAAGGTCTCGTGCTATGGAGGCAAGTTGATCCATATGCCACCGGAGAAGGACATTTGTTGACTCTAGGTTCCACACCAGAGAGCAACAAGATTTTTATGAGCAGTGCTCATGGATAAGAAACCAATTGTTCTTGACACGAGATCGTTGACCGGGATTACATCGGCAAGTGAAGAGCACAGAGACTACTTCCCACATGTGCATGAGAGCTTCACCGCATGTGGAGTTGCTGAGTTTGTTGGTCGAAATTGACCGCTTGGAATGATGAGATGATCATGCAGTTCTATGCCACCGCACATTTCTATCCGGATGGCGAATTGTATGGATGATGTAAGGCGTAGATTTTCTTCAACTGTTGAAGAATGGAGAGCGTTCTTGAATGCACCAAATATCAAGAGATGATGATGTAGATGTCTATGGCATTCCAAAGAAGAATCACGAGTCTATGAAGAATATGTACAATGAGGTACCAGACAAGGATGTTGAGATATGGAAGCTTGGATCAGTTTATCATCTTCAGGCAGGTCTCCCAACCACTAACACCATTCCGAGGCATACTTTGATGCCCAAGTCGAGACCACCGCATGATAAGAGGCTATTCTATCAACATGCTGCACATTCGGATCGAAGACACCTTTTAAGGTGATGGACCCGATAGTAGAGACTATCAAGAGGACAAAGAGCAGACTGAAGAGGTCGTGTGGGTTTGCTCCGCACATTCAGATGCTCATCAATGCCAAGTTTGGCACGGACACCTACCTGTTGGATAGACCCCACTTGCCACCGCAGCTGAACATGAAGATAATGAAGTTGTGATGGTGAGGATGCTCCCACATCTGTTGAAGGACACGCTAAGTCCGAAGCTACCAAACAAGCTAAAGCTGAAAAGGAAGCAAAGAAGCAAAGCCCAAGAGCGTTGGAGAACAACTTCTTGAAGCCACTCAAAGAATTGAACTACGCCTGCCAAAGATAGTGCGATCTCGTGGAGAGTCTTGAGAGGATAGTTGAAGATAAGTTCCATGCTCTGGATGTCAAGTCGATCAAGTGCGTGTCACCGCCAACAAGCTTGAGGCAGACATTGAGGAAGCGAAGAGGGAGAAGGCAGAGCTCATGAAGGAGATGGAAGGTGATCTAGTCCAGGATGACTATGAGCAGCCTGCTGCAGTGCCCACAAAGCCCAGATCAGCTGCTATTCAAAGGATGACCCTGTGGCTACTACATCAGCACCTCCACAGCTCCATCGGGCCCAAGACCAGCTCAAGTGTCCACTCCTCCAGCTCCACAGACTTCAGCAGGAGCTTTTGCAGATGCAGCTATCTCCACTCCATCGACGCAGACAGGAGCCGCCAGCAGAGTCCCTAGTGATGATTAGCTCTATACCTTTCGAACTTTTTGGTAACTTGTTGCCAAAGGGGGAGAAATTGTATAGATCATAGGACTTCGAGAGAGAGAGTGCTCGTTTTTGCTCTTTCGTTTGCGGTTTTCCTTGAGATACTTTTGAGTTCTTCGAGACATTTCGTGTGTTTGATACTACGTTTGCTCTATCTTGATGAGTGCTTGATCATACTATGCTTAATGTGTGCTTAATGCTTATCATATTCTATTCATATCTTGTATGATCACTTACTCATGTCTTGGTGATTGGGTGCATGTTATTCATTCTTATCATTTTGTGCGCTCCACCAAGATGTATGTGACATGGAAGAGTAACCCATGATCCTAATCGATTGTGCATTTGCATTCAAACGCAAATCTTAAATAATGCACAAATTTAGGGGAGCTCTTGCTTATCACATACTTAAGCTTACGATGTTATTCATTGATTATATCATTTGTCGAAGCTTTGATCTATATGTTGTCATCAATTACCAAAAGGGGAGATTGAAAGTGCAACTAATCCCGGGTGGTTTTGGTAATTAATAACAACATATATATCATTGAACTAATTATTTCTTGAGAATATTTCAGAAAGTTCAATTGATATGGGTATGGCAATGGTGATGATGTGGACCCCTCAAAATGCTAAGGAAAACATTGGCAAAAGCTCAAGACTCTATTTTTGGTTTAGTGATCCAAGATCACATTGAGTCCATAGGAAAGCCAATACTATTAAAGGGGATGAGGTTATGATGATGATCTGGTTGCTCAAAGTGCTTAGTGATTTATCTCTCAAACTATCGACAATCTTTCATTCCAACATAAACCCATAAGTAATCTCGGTCCCACCGATTCCATAAACTCACCACACCGAGATGAACCACCTCACCATATACCCAAACCCTAAGAATTTCGGATTTTCCGATTCCAAACTCGGTCATACGAAATTGGTGTTGCCAAGCTTCAGAACCTTCTATACTCAAATCGGTGTCACCGAGATGAGAAAGTCGGTCCCACCGAGATTGGCAAACCCTAGACTTTGGAAGAATCGGACTAACCGAGATTGTATTTTCGGTCCCACGAAAATCCCAACGCTCACAAGATTTGAACTTTCGGTCTCACCGAGTTGTCAACTTCGGTCCGACCGAGATTGGTCAAATGTGTGTAACGGTTGGATTTTGTGTGGAGGCTATAAATACCCTCCACCTCCTCTTCATTCGTGGAGAGAGCCATCGAAAGAACTACCACTCCTACCTTACATTTCGAGAAGAAAACTACCTACCCTTGTGTTGAGATCAAGTTGCTCCACTCCCACCATATGAAACTTGATTTCTAGCCTTCCCAAGTTGCTTTCCACTCAATCCTTTCTTCCACCACAGCCAAATCAGTGAGGAGAGTTGAGTGTTGGGGAGATTATCATTTGAAGCACAAGAGCAAGGAGTTCATCATCACCAACACCATCTATTACCTTTTGGAGGGTGGTGCCTCCTAGATTGGTTAGGTGTCGCTTGGGAGCCTCCGTCAAGATGTGGAGTTGAACCAAGAAGTTTGTAAGGGCAAGGAGATCGCCTACTTCGTGAAGATCTACCCGAGTAAGGCTAGTCCTCCGTGGGCGAGGCCATGATGGCATAGACAAGGTTGCTTCTTCGTGGACCCTTCGTGGGTGGAGCCCTCCGTGGACTCTCGCAGCCGTTACCCTCCGTGGGTTGAAGTCTCCATCAACGTGGATTGACGATAGCACCACCTATCGGAACCACGAGAAAAATCTCCGTGTCTCCAAATTGCGTTTGCTCTTCTCCACCTCTTATTTACTACATGTGCAATTTACTTTCCGCTGCCACTACTCTAGAATTGCATGTGTAGGGTGATACTTGACTTGGTCATCTTTGTGAACTTGCTAAAAACTTGTCCTAATCAAAAGGCTAAACTTTTAAGTTGTCAAGTAGTCTAATCACCCCCCCTCTAGACATACTTCCGATCCTACAACTATCTCTTTTTCCACACTTGTGCTTCAAAGTAGCACCTTGTTCTTCATGTAGTGAGTCTCATATATTGTGCTTCAAAGTAGCACCATGTTTTTCATATAGAGAGTTTCATATGTTGTCCCTTTCATATACTAGTGGGAATTTTTCATTATAGAACTTGGCTTGTATATTCCAACGATGGGCCTCCTTAAGTGCCCTAGGTCTTCGTGAGCAAGCAAGTTGGATGCACACCCACTTAGTTTCTTTTGATGAGCTTTCATACATTTATAGCTCTAGTGCATCCGTTGCATGGGAATCCCTACTCCTCATGTTGACATCAATTGATGGGCATCTCCATAGCCCGTTGATTATCCTCATCAATGTGAGACTTTCTCCTTTTTTGTCTTCTCCACACAATCCCCATCATCACATTCTATTCCACCCATAGTGCTATATCCATGGCTCACGCTCATGTATTGCGTGAAGGTTGAAAAAGTTTGAGATTATTTAAGTATGAAATAATTGCCTGGCTTGTCATCGGGGGTATAGAAGTTGGGAACATCTTTGTGTGACAAAAATGAAGCATAGCCTAACTATATGATTTTGTAGGGATGAACTTTCTTTTGCCATGCTATTTTGAGAAGACATGATTGCTTTGATTAGTATGCTTGAAGTATTATTCTTTTTATGTCAATATGAACTTTTGTCTTGAATCTTTTGGATCTGAATATTCATATCACAATTAAGAAGATTTACATTGAAATTATGCCAAAGTATCCTCCACATCAAAATTCTTTTTATCATTTACCTACTCGAGGATGAGTAGGAATTAAGCAGGGATGCTTGATACGTCTCCAACGTATCTATAATTTTTGATTGCTCCATGCTATATTATCTACTATTTTGGGCAATATTGGGCTTTATTATCCTTTTATATTATTTTGGGACTAACCTATTAAGCGGAGGCCCAGCCAGATTTCTTTGTTTTATGCCTATTTCGGTGTTTCGAGGGAAAGGAATATCGACGGAGTCAAAATGGAACGAAATCAAGCTGGAGAAGTTATTTTTGGAAGGAAAGCAACCCAGGGAACTTCGAGTGCACGTCGGGAGATCTGGGCTGCCCACGAGGGTGGGGGCGCCCACCCCCCACCAGGCGCGCCCCCTACCGGGGCCCCATAGCTCCACCGACGCACCCCTGCACCCATATATACCTCGTGCCTAAAACTTCCAGAACAGAAGATAGATCGGGAGTTCCGCCGCCGCAAGCCTCTGTAGCCACCAAAAACCTCTCGGGAGCCCGTTCCGGCACCCTGCCGGAGGGGGATCCCATCATCGGTGGCCATATTCATCATCCCGGCGCTATCCATGACGATGAGGGAGTAGTTCACCCTCGGGGCTGAGGGTATGTACCAGTAGCTATGTGTTTGATCTCTCTCTCTCTCTCTCTCTCTCTCTCTCTCGTGTTCTCTCTGGTGTTCCCTCTATGGCACGATCTTGATGTATCTCGAGCTTTGCTATTTTAGTTGGATCTTATGATGTTTCTCCCCCTCTACTCTCTTGTGATGAATTGAGTTTCCCCTTTGAAGTTATCTTATCGGATTGAGTCTTTTATGAGAACACTTGATGTATGTCTTGCCGTGATTATCTATGGTGACAATGGGATGTCATGTGCCACTTGATGTATGTTTTGGTGATCAACTTGCGGGTTTCGTGACATTGGGAACCTATGCATAGGGGTTGGCACACGTTCTTGACTCTCCAATAGAAACTCTGGGGCACTCTTTGAAGTACTTTGTGTTGGTTGGATGAATCCGAGATTGTGTGATGCATATCGTATAACCATGCCCACGGATACTTGAGGTGACAATGGAGTATCTAGGTGACATTACGGTTTTGGTTGATCTGTGTCTTAAGGTGTTATTCTAGTACGAACTCTTTTATAGATTGATCTGAAAGAATAACTTTGAGGTGGTTTCGTACCCTACCATAATCTCTACGTTTGTTCTCCGCTATTAGTGGCTTCGGAGTGAATCTTTGTTGCATGTTGACGGCTTGTTATATGATTTATCTATGTTATTATTGTTGAGAGAACTTGCACTAGTGAAAGTATGAACCCTAGGCCTTGTTTCCTATCATTGCAATACCATTTACGCTCACTTTTATCATCAGTTACCTTGCTGTTTTTATTATTTCAGATTACAAAAACCTATATCTACTATCTATTTTGCACTTGTATCACCATCTCTTAGCCGAACTAGCGCACCTATACAATTTACCATTGTATTGGGTGTGTTGGGGACACAAGAGACTCTTTGTTATTTGGTTGCAGGGCTGTTTGAGAGAGACCATATTCATCCTACGCCTCCTACGGATTGATAAACCTTAGGTCATCCACTTGAGGGAAATTTTCTACTATCCTACAAACCTGTGCACTTGCAGGCCCAACAACGTCTACAAGAAGAAGGTTGTGTAGTAGACATCAGGGATCCCCTCTCACCGATCCTCTTCATCCCGGCAGCAGGCCAGCGCCATCGCTCCCCTGCCAACTGGTGCTGCTCGCCTGCGTGTCACGCTATACGCTGACGACGTGATCTTCTTCGCCAATCCGGTGCGCCAAGAGGTAGATACCATCATGCAGCTCCTTGAAGGGTTTGGAGAGTCGACGGGACTGCACAGAAACCCCCAAAAATTGTCAACGGCAGCCCTAAACTGCGGTAGTATAGACCTCATAGACGTCCTTCAAATTTTTTGCGGCACTAGAGTAGGCTTCCCGATCAGGTACATAGGTCTTCCGCTCTGCATCGGCAGGCTCCGGCTCGTACACATCCAGTATCTTCTCGACCGCATCCGCGCAAGGTTGGCGGCTTGGAAAGGCCGTCTCTTGCCGATCGCAGGACACCGCATGCCGGTTAGGTGCGTCTTGTCCGCATTGCCTGCCTTCACCATGGCTGTCCTGCACATCCCGAAAATATTCTACAAGGACGTCGACAAGGCACGACGGCGGTTCTTGTGGGCGCACGTCGACGAGGTCACCGGCGATAGATGCAAAGTAAACTAGTGGTTAGTCTCGTCCCCAGTCGATCACGGTAGCCTCGACATCCCCAAAATGGAGCGGTTCGCGCGTGCATTGCGCCTCCGATGGTTGTGGCTGGCATGGACGGACCCGGCCAGGCCATGGGCAGGCATGGGGACGCCTTGTGACGACAAGTATAGAGCACTATTCGCCTCGGCGACGACGGTGATGGTGGGCGACTGCAACAGAGCCCTCTTCTGGCACTGCTCCTGGCTCGGCGAGCAACCTCTACGGCAAGACTACCCTGACCTGTCCAGGCGCTCAACCAGGAAGAACCGCACGGTGGCGGACCCAATACGCGACAACAGATGGATCATGGATCTCATTGATACGTCTCCAACGTATCTATAATTTTTGATTGTTCCATGCTATTATATTACCCCTTTTGGATGTTCATGGGCTTTATTTTACACATTTATATCATTTTTGGACTAACCTACTAATCGGAGGCCCACCCCGTATTGCTGTTTTTTTGCCTATTTCAGTATTTCGAAGAAAAGGAATATCAAACAGAGTCCAAACGGAATGAAACCTTCGGGAGCGTGATTTTTGGAACGAACGTGATCCAGAGGACTTGGAGTGCAAGCCAAGAAGCGGCTGAGTGAAAGTGCAACTATCCCTAGGTGGTTTTGGTAATTCATAACAATATACAACTCATTGAGCTAATGCTATTCCAAGACTATTATTTCAGGAAAGCTCAATGAATGGCATGGCATGGATGATGAAAGTGGATCCCTCAAAATACTAAGGACAAAGGATTGGCTCAAGCTCAAAAGCTCAAGACTCTTCATTTTATATTTTAGTGATCCAACATCACGTTGAGTCTATAGGAAAAGCCAATACTATCAAGGAGGGATGAGGTGTTACTTAATGAGCCTCTTGCTTCATGTGCTTAGTGATATGCTCCAAAACCCTCAACTACTTTCCCACATCCACAAATGACCTAAACCCAAAGCCAAAATCAATCACACCGATTCTTCCTATCCGGCGCCACCGATTCCAAAAGTCATAGCCACTGTCACAAACCCTAAGCAAATTGGTCTTACCGATAGGGATCTCGGTCTCACCAAGATGCGATTGTAATCTCTCTGTTTCCCTTCGTAACGTTTCGGTCTAACCGAAGTGAGCAATCGGTCCCACCGAGATTGCAATGTAAACTCTCTGTTTCCTTTTTGTAACATTTCGGTCTCACCAAAAAGAGCAAATCGGTCCCACCGAGTTTACCTGACCAACTCTCTGGAAAGCTTATTACCAAATCGGTCTCACCGAGTTTGTGTAATCAGTCTTACCGAGATTATGTTATGCCCTAACCCTAACCGAATCGGTCTCACCGAGATGCATGTCAGTCCCACCGAAAATCACTAACGGTCACTAGGTTTACTAAATCGGTCCGACCGAGTTTGTTGAATCGGTCCCACCGAGTTTGGTAAATTGTGTGTAACGGTTAGATTTTGTGTGGAGGCTATAAATACCCCTCCACCTCCTCTTCATTCGTGGAGAGAGCCATCAGAATGAATCTACACTTCTAACTTACCATTTCTGAGAGAGAACCACCTACTCATGTGTTGAGGCCAAGATATTCCATTCCTACCATATGAATCTTGATCTCTAGCCTTCCCCAAGTTGCTTTCCACTCAAATCTTCTTTCCACCAGATCCAAAACCTATGAGAGAGAGTTGAGTGTTTGGGAGACTATCATTTGAAGCACAAGAGCAAGGAGTTCATCATCAACGCACCATTTGTTACTTCTTGGAGAGTGGTGTCTCCTAGATTGGCTACGTGTCACTTGGGAGCCTCCGACAAGATTGTGGAGTTGAACCAAGGAGTTTGTAAGGGCAAGGAGATCGCCTACTTCGTGAAGATCTACCGCTAGTGAGGCAAGTCCTTCGTGGGCTACGGCCATGGTGGGATAGACAAGGTTGCTTCTTCGTGGACCCTTCGTGGGTGGAGCCCTTCGTGGACTCGCGCAACCGTTACCCTTCGTGGGTTGAAGTCTCCATCAACGTGGATGTACGATAGCACCACCTATCGAAACTACGCCAAAAACATCCATGTCTCCAATTGCGTTTGAATCCTCCAAACCCTTCCCTTTACTTTCTTGCAAGTTGCATGCTTTAATTTCCGCTGCCTATATACTCTTTGCATGCTTGCTTGAATAGTGTGATGATTGCTTGACTTGTCCTAAAGTAGCTAAAATCTGCCAAACTCTAAGATTGGGAAAAGTTTAAGTTTTTAATTGGTCAAGTAGTCTTATCACCCCCCCTCTAGACATACTTCAAGGTCCTGCAAGTGGTATCAAAGCGTTGGTCTCCATTTGCTTTGATTTCCATAGCTTTTGGTGGTCATAGCCTTGGTTTCACAACCTAGGAGAGTATGGTGTCTAGCAAGGGAAATTATCACCGTAGAGGTCCTTACTTTGATGGTAGTAATTTTGCTAGTTGGAAGCATAACATGAAAATGCATATTCTCGGACATAACCCCGCCGTTTGGGCAATTATTTGTATTGGCTTGCAAGGTGAATTCTTTGATGGGAGAGAGCCGAACTGTGAAGCTAATGCGGAAGAATTGAAGATGCTGCAATACAACGCTCAAGCTTGTGATATCATCTTCAATGGATTGTGCCCCGAAGAATTCAAGAAAATCAGCCGTCTTGAGAATGCAAAGGAAATTTGGGATACTTTGATTGATATGCATGAAGGTACCGAATCCGTCAAGGAATCCAAGTTGGATGTGCTCCAAAGTTAGCTTGACAAGTTCAAAATGAAGGATGGTGAAGGTGTCGCTGAAATGTACTCTAGGCTTGCTCTTATCACAAATGAGATTGCCGGTTTAGGGAGTGAAGAGATGACCGACAAATTCATCATCAAGAAGATCCTAAGAGCATTGGATGGAAAGTATGATACCGTGTGCACATTGATCCAGATGATGTCAAACTACAAAGATCTCAAGCCAACGGAAGTCATTGGAAGAATTGTTGCTCATGAGATGTCACTCAAGGATAAGGAGGAACTTCACAACAAGTCAAGTGGTGCTTACAAAGCCTCAAGTGAAGCCCCCACATCATCAAGTGAGAAACAAACCTTCAATGAAGAATTGAGCTTAATGGTGAAGAACTTCAACAAATTCTACAAAAGTAGAAGCAAAGAAAGAAGCTCCAAGTCAAGGTCTTACAATCACAAAAGATCTTCTAGTCGAGAGCGCAATTGCTACAATTGTGGGAGACCCGGACACTACTCCAATGAGTGTACGACACCCTACAAAAGAAGAGAAGATTCTCCAAGAAGAAGGAGCAAAAGAGAAGAATCACCACCAAGAGAGAGGAGGAGTAGAGATGATCATTATGAACGAAGACCCTCACGGAGAAGCAAGGATTCGGAAAGGAAGGACAAGTTATCAAGGAGCTACACAAAACGAAGACATCAAGCTCATGTTGGTGAATGGGTATCCGGCTCCGACTCCGACAATCACTCCGAGAGAAGCTATCACTCCGACTCCGAATATACTCAAGATGAAGGTGTTGCAGGTCTAGCACTTGTGTCAACCAACTCCTACGACATATTTGATTCATCAAATGAAGGTGTTGGAAGATGCTTCATGGCCAAAGGTCCAAACATAACACATCCTGAGTATGTTGATTTCAATAGTGATGAAGATGACTTGCTTGTGGATGATGATTTACTTGTTGACAACTCTAGTGATGAATACTATGATGAAAGGTCAATTAATCATGCTAATCAAGATAAAATGAATGACAATGATAAGGAGAAGATTGAGCTTCTAACTAAAGAACTAAACACTCTTAAGTTGGCTGATGAAACTATCTTCGAAGATCATCGAGAACTTTTAAGGGCTCATGAGAAGTTACGCTTTGAAAAGCTCAATCTTGAGCAAGAGCATGAGTTCTTAAAAGCAATCAATGATGATCTCCGTAAGAAAAGCTCTTCTTACATTGCCAAGCGTTTACTCTTATCTACTTACATGCCTCAAGTCAAGTCTAGTAACAAGTACAAGAAAGATACATCCTCTAGTAGTAACAATAACAATGTCAAATCCAATATTGTTGCTTCTAGTAGTTCTCTTGATTCCACTAATGATTCTCTTAGCCAAGTTACACTTGAGCAAGAAAATAGCTTATTGAAGGGAATCATAGAGAAAGGTGTTTACAAGAGCCTTGCCAGTAGTAAGCAATTCGAGGAAATTGTACGCAAGCAAGGAAGGCATCGGAAGAATCAAGGTGTTGGTTTTGAACAAAAGTTCAATGCCAATTGAGTTGAGTGGGAAGAAGGTCAATACCCCAAGACGAAGTTTGTTCCTCAACAAGAGAAGTATGATCCTACTTCCTTCAAGGGAACACAAGCTCAAGATGATCTTACACCACAAGACCACAAGAACAAAGGCAAGGACAAGCTTCAAGAAGAGATTGATGCATTTGAAGAAGCACCTAAAGCCTCGTTCAAGTGGATCCCCAAGACTATGTCAAGTTCTACTTCATCAAGTACAACTACAACTCCAAGGATTCCCATCAAGATGATGTGGATCCCGAAGAAGAAGAACTAGAGAGTTCTTGAGGGTGACTCCGCCAACATTCTTCACTCATATCATCATGGCAAGAACAAGTGCAATCAACTTCCACATCTTGCACTAGTTCAAGGAGTCACAAACCCTCATGTTGGTAAGGCAAGGGACAAGGTAACCTAATGATTTCATGGACATCATCTTGTGTGTGCATCACTCTATGTCTATGGATATTCTTGTTTGTTCCTTGTGGGACTAACCCATGTAGGTAAGTTGAAAGTGCAACTCACTCCAAAGGATTGCTCCAAATGATCTACATCAACACTGAGCATCCACATCTTCAACACCTACATGAAGTCATCATCGACAAAACCCAAGGTTAGTTCATCCCTCTAAGGGGGGATCTCACATCTAGGGCGAGCTTAACTCTAAGAATTGAGTCAAAGCAACTCTAATGGTGTGAACATGCTAATGCATTATGTAAAAGTGGTAACCCCACTTGAGCTTAAACAATGAGTATGACCTATGATCAAATGTTTTCATTTGACTCCTAAGTCAATATACTCATATATAGATGACCTAGTCATCGCCAATTGTTTGATAGATGCTAGAATTGGTTGTGCATGCTTTGCCACATATTTCATTTGCCATCTTATTGTTTGAGCATGTTGGTGCATATTTTACTCATTCAAGGACATCCACTTGTTGTTTTGATTGTTTGGTTTTTTCCTTTTGCCAAGTGGATGGACAAGAATGCCTAAGAACTTTCTCTAGCTATCTATGCTTTTCTCGTCTCAAACTCTATTCATGCTACATCACAAAATTTGATCAAGTCAGATTCGAACCACTCTGTGTGAGGAGCACTAGGAGTCCCCGATTCGTCATAGACTTAAACTTCCAAAACCTCTTTGTGACTCTCGGTCTGACCGATTCCTCCATTTCGGTCCTACCGAGATCATTAAGTTGATCTAAGTTTTCCATCTCGGTGCAACCGATTTGAACTTTTCGGTCACACCGATTTGCTGTAACTGTACATAGTTATGCATCTCGGTGCCACCGAGTTGTTCCACTCGGTCACACCGACAGGGTCGAGCTATATATAGTCACGGGCAAAATTTTGGAAATTTCTCCGAACCCCTTCGCCCGCGCAATAGCTCGCTCTGCCTTCGAAGGTCTCCGAATCGTCTCCTCGTCGCCAGCCGCCTCCAGTAGCTGGTTTACGCCGCTGTCAACGGATTTCGCCCCCGCCGTTGCCGCTGTAGTGAGTCCACCGCCAAGTTAGGGTATGGACTCGATCTTTGTGCTATCCTCGTCTGATTCTTAGCACATTGTATTCTTATTGAATCTTGCCACGATTGAAACACTCCTATCCAGCCAAAGTAATCCGTAGAGTAGATTAGATTCAAAATTTTAGGGTTAGGTTTCCGCCGAAACCATCTCAGACCCACCGAGTTGAAAAACTCGGTCTCACCGATTTGGCTTATGCCATTGCACTAGTGACTCTCGGTCTGACCGAGAATTGCTAATTGGTGCGACCGATTTTAGGATTCTGTGAAACCCTAGCAGTCTCGGTGCCACCGAACTGTGACTCGGTCCAACCGAGATCATCAGTTTAGGTTCCAAAACTGCTTCGGTATCACCGAGTTTGAAAATCGGTTGATCCGAAATGCTTTCTGTGGAAAACTAAAACTGAAATTATGAATCATTCTTTTGCAAAAATCTCTGCATTTTGTGATGCTCATCCACTCTATCTCATCTATAACTCTTCACAGGGTCAGCAGTCAGCTTTTTGCAGCATGTCAAACCAGAGTGACAGCTAGAACAGGTCAGAAGAGCAGATTGACATGAGCAAGGGCACTAGTCCCTCAAGCTCTACAGATAAAGGGAGCAGAAGCACTCCTAGCAACCTGTCTAAGGCTGCTACCAGGCAAAGGAGGAAGAGAACTTCAGACTCAGAGGATGAGGACTACAAAGCTGAAGAAGATGAGGCTACTTCCAAGAAAGTAGTGCTCAAGAAGGAATATGGATCTGCACATAGCACAAAGCCTGGACTGAAAAAGAAAGTTCCTGCCAAAAGGACACCAATGCCCAAAGTCAGAAAGTCCACTCAAGTGCCAGAACAAACTGAACCCAAAGAGGCACCTGCAAAGAAAGTCACAACTTCCAAATCTCAGAAAGTTCCCACTGGAGAGACTATGAAATTTACAATTGAATCAGAGGATGAAGGTGCTCAGGACAAGAAGAAGAAGAGAGCAAGAACCACAACTGTCCAGGTTCTTGGAAAGCCCTCTATGAGAAGAGATTCAGAAGAAGAAGAGATTGCTGCACCAGCACCTAAGGTACCAAAGCTTATGGGTGATGCTATAAGGTTAGGGGCTGCAACATCTAAGCCTAAGGAAGCACCCAAAGCTGCCTCCAAGGCCAAGCAAGTACCAAAGAGGAATACTAGGAGTATTCTAGCTGCTGAGAAGAACAAGGCCCCAGTGCCAAATGTTGCTGATGAAGAAGATGAAGAAGGACATGTCCTAAGGAAGCTTAAGCCCAAGATACCAGACCACAATGATGCCCATCCTGTGGCTGAGGACATGAGGATCAGGAAGGACTCAGGGTTGAGGCTGTGGAGGATGGAAGATCCATATGCCCCAAGGAGAAGAACTGCTGTTGACTACATGTTCCATACAAAGGAACAACAGGACTTCTATGAGACAATTCTGTTGGATAAGAAGCCCATAGTATGTGACATGAGGTGGGTCAACTGGACCTACATCAAGGACAATGAAGAGCACTATCCTGGAGTGCAAGACAGCTTTGTTGCTTGTGGAGTTGCTGATTTTGTTGGGCAAAAGCTCCCTCACTGGAATGATGAACTAATCATGCAATTTTACTCCACAACACACTTTTATCCAGATGGAAGAATTGTTTGGATGTCTGAAGGTACAAGGTACCAATCCACTGTTGAAGAATGGGCAAGTCTGATAAATGCCCCAAAGGAAAATGAGGATGACCTAGACATTTATGCAAAGAAGAAGATGGATCACAATTCCATGGCTCACATGTACAAGGAGATCCCAGACAAGGCAGTTGAGACACATAAGTTTGGATCAGTTCCCTTTCTGTTGTCAGGGCTGCCAACTATCAATTGGATTCTGAGGCACACTCTGTTTCCTAAGTCTGGTGACCATAACATGATCAGAGGGCATGCCATCAACATGTTGCATGTGTTTGATGTGCCACAAAAGTTTAAAGTCATGAGCCTTATGATTGAAACCATTAAGAGGACTGCAGCAGATCAGAAGAGGAGCTGTGGATATGCACCTCAGATTCAGGAATTGATCAACTCAAAGATGGGCACAGGGAAATATCAATTGGATAAGGAACACTTTCCACTTTATCTAGACTTTGCGGACAATGAGGTTGTCATGAATGAGAATGACCCATCATGAGTTCTAGCTCAAGAGAAGAAGGAGAAGGCAAAGAATGAGAAGGCTGCCAGGATGCCCACTCAAGAGGAGGCATCTGAATATTTCTTGAAGAACAAGCAGGAGCAGCTTGGTTACTTGATAGCACCAACACTGAGGATTGAGAAGGGACTGGCCACCCTCACTCAGAATCAGGAGAGCTTGGAGAGAATCATGGAAGTCAAATTCCATGACCTTGATGTCAAAGTAACTGAGATTCAGTCAGTTGTGGAGCAACTGCAGGATGATATGCAGGAGAGGCAGGGCAAGACTATAACTAATGTGTTTGCCAGAGTGCCGAGAGCCCAGAGGTCAGTTGCAGTGCCAGTGACAGACACTAGAGCAACAACTTCAGCACCAGCTACTTCCCCTTCAGTTCCAGTGCAACCAGCTCAGCGTCCACTCCAGCACCCTCTACTTCAACTAAAGCCTTCGTCCTTGGAGTCATCAGGACACCACCACCAGAAGATCAAGCCTGAGAGTCGATCTAGCACTATGCATTTTCTATGAACTTTTTGGTAACTTGTTGCCAAAGGGGGAGAAAAATGTATAGATCATAGGCTTTGAGAGAGTGAGTGTTGCTTTTGTTCTCTCTTGCTTTATTTGGTGGTTAAACTTGTTTGCTTTTGATTGCTTGTGATACTATGCTTGTGAGACATTGATGATCATGTGTTTGATCATAAGCTACACTTATGCATGTTTTATGATATTATCTTATCTATCCTATGTGATCATTCACTATGCTTGGTGATGAGTGCATGTATTCAATGTTTATTATTTTGAGCGCTCCACCAAGATGTATGTGACATGGAAGAATAACCCATGAGCCTAATTCATTGTGCATTTGCAGTCCAAAGCAAAGCTTAAATTATGCACAAATTTAGGGGGAGATCTTGCTTATCACATACTTCTCAAAGCGACGATGTTATTCAATCTTATTATCATTTGTCGAAGCTTTGATCTATATGTTGTCATCAATTACCAAAAAGGGGGAGATTGAAAGTGCAACTATCCCTAGGTGGTTTTGGTAATTCATAACAACATATAGCTCATTGAGCTAATGCTATTCCAAGACTGTTATTTCAGGAAAGCTCAATGAATGGCATGGCATGGATGATGAAAGTGGATCCCTCAAAATACTAAGGACAAAGGATTGGCTCAAGCTCAAAAGCTCAAGACTCTTCATTTTATATTTTAGTGATCCAAGATCACATTGAGTCTATAGGAAAAGCCAATACTATCAAGGAGGGATGAGGTGTTGCTTAATGAGCCTCTTGCTTCATGTGCTTAGTGATATGCTCCAAAACCCTCAACTACTTTCCCACATCCACAAATGACCTAAACCCAAAGCCAAAATCGGTCACACCGATTCTTCCTATCCGGCGCCACCGATTCCAAAAGTCATAGCCACTGCCACAAACCCTAAGCAAATCGGTCTTACCGATAGGGATCTCGGTCTCACCAAGATGGGATTGTAATCTCTCTGTTTCCCTTCATAATGTTTCGGTCTCACCGAAGTGAGCGATTGGTCCCACCGAGATTGCAATGTAAACTCTTTGTTTCCTTTTTGTAACATTTTGGTCTCACCGAAAAGAGCAAATCGGTCCCATCGGGTTTACCTGACCAACTCTCTGGAAAGCTTATTACCAAATCGGTCTCACCGAGTTTGTGTAATCGGTCTTACCGAGATTACGTTAGGCCCTAACCCTAACCAAATCGGTCTCACCGAGATGCATGTCAGTCCCACCGAAAATCACTAACGGTCACTAGGTTTACTAAATCGGTCCGACCGAGTCTGTTGAATCGGTCCCACCGAGTTTGTTAAATTGTGTGTAACAGTTAGATTTTGTGTGGAGGCTATAAATACCCCTCCACCTCCTCTTCATTCGTGGAGAGAGCCATCAGAATGAACCTACACTTCCAACTTACCATTTCTGAGAGAGAACCACCTACTCATGTGTTGAGGTCAAGATATTCCATTCCTACCATATGAATCTTGATCTCTAGCCTTCCCCAAGTTGCTTTCCACTCAAATCTTCTTTCCACCAGATCCAAAACCTATGAGAGAGAGTTGAGTGTTTGGGAGACTATCATTTGAAGCACAAGAGCAAGGAATTCATCATCAACGCACCATTTGTTACTTCTTGGAGAGTGGTGTCTCCTAGATTGGCTAGGTGTCACTTGGGAGCCTCCGACAAGATTGTGGAGTTGAACCAAGGAGTTTGTAAGGGCAAGGAGATCGCCTACTTCGTGAAAATCTACCGCTAGTGAGGCAAGTCCTTCGTGGGCAACGGCCATGGTGGGATAGACAAGGTTGCTTCTTCGTGGACCCTTCATGGGTGGAGCCCTCGGTGGACTCGCGCAACCGTTACCCTTCATGGGTTGAAGTCTCCATCAACGTGGATGTACGATAGCACCACCTATTGGAACCACGCCAAAAACATCTGTGTCTCCAATTGCGTTTGAATCCTCCAAACCCTTCCCTTTACTTTTTTTGCAAGTTGCATGCTTTAATTTCTGCTGCCTATATACTCTTTGCATGCTTGCTTGAATAGTGTGATGATTGCTTGACTTGTCCTAAAGTAGCTAAAATCTGCCAAACTCTAAGATTGGGAAAAGGTTAAGTTTTTAATTGGTCAAGTAGTCTAATCACCCCCCTCTAGACATACTTCAAGGTCCTACACCGAGGCGGCCACGAGGGTGGACGGCGCGCCCACCCCTACAGGGCGCGCCCCCCTGTCTCATGGGCCCCTCGGGCGGCCACTGACGTACTTCTTTTCCTCCTATATATACCCACGTACCCCGAAAACATCCAGGGAGCCAACGAAAAACAATTTCCACCGCCAGAACTTACAGATCCATGAGATCCCATCTTGGAGCCTTCGCCGGCGCTTCGCTGGAGGGAGAATCGACCATCGAGGGCTTCTACATCAACACCATAGCCCCTCCGATGAGTTGTGAGTAGTTTACCATAGACCTTTGGGTCCATAGTTATTAGCTAGATGGCTTCTTCTCTCTTTTTGGATATCAATACCATGTTCTCCCCCTCTCTTCTGGAGTTCTATTCGATGTAACTCTTTTTGTGGTGTGTTTGTCGAGATCCGATGAATTGTGGGTTTATGATCAAGTTTATCTATGAGAAATATTTGCATCTCCTCTGAATTCTTTTATGTATGATTGAGTTATCTTTGCAAGTCTCTTCGAATTATCAGTTTGGTTTGGCCTACTAGATTGAACTTTCTTGCCATGGGAGAAGTGCTTAGCTTTAGGTTCAATCTTGCGGTGTCCTTACCCAATGATGTTAGGGTTGCAAGGCACGTATTGTATTGTTGCCATCGAGGATAAAAAGATGGGGTTTATATTATATTGCATGAGTTTATCCCTCTACATTATGTCATCTTTCTTAATGCGTTACTCTGTTCTTATGAACTTAATAATCTAGATGCATGCTCGATAGCGGTCGATGTGTGGAGTAATAGTAGTAGATGCAGGCAGGAGTCGGTCTACTTGTCACGGACGTGATGCCTATATACATGATCATGCCTAGATAATCTCATAATTATTCGCTTTTCTATCAATTGCTCGACAGTAATTTGTGCACCCACCGTAATACTTATGCTATCTTGAGAGAAGCCACTAGTGAAACCTATGGCCCCCGGGTCTATCTTTTATCATATAAGCTTTCAATCTACTTTTATTTGCATCTTTACTTTTCCAATCTATATCATAAAATACAAAAATATATTTATCTTATCATATTATCTCTATCAGATCTCAGTTTCGCAAGTGGCTGTGAAGGGATTGACAACCCCTTTATTGCATTGGTTTCGAGTTCTTTGTTTGTTTGTGTAGGTGCGTGGGACTTCTGAGGAGCCTCCTACTAGATTGATACATTGGTTCTCAACAATTGAGGGAAATACTTACGCCACTATTGCTGCATCACCCTTTCCTCTTCAAGGAAAACCAACGCAAGCTCAACACGTAGCAAGAAGGATTTCTGGCACCATTGCCGGGGAGGTCTTCGCTC
Organism: Aegilops speltoides; assembly: GCA_021437245.1. Lineage (NCBI taxonomy): Eukaryota > Viridiplantae > Streptophyta > Magnoliopsida > Poales > Poaceae > Aegilops > Aegilops speltoides. The sequence goes on from JAHHZJ010002000.1 coordinate 40,982, forward strand.
AGATCAAGACATACCAAGTACCCATCACAAACTCATCTCCCTCGCATTTATATTATTTTCCATTTGCCTCTCGTTTTCCTCTCCCCCACTTCACCCTTGCTGTTTTATTCGCCCTCTTTTTCCCAATCTCCTCTCTCTCTTTCGCTTGCCTTTTTCTGTTTGCTTGTGTGTTG